>ML978200.1:0-23243 GCA_010015745.1 Setomelanomma holmii
AGTCACGTGTTCGTACTAGCGACGCTTCTCTTTACTAGATGTATCACGAGGTACCGCAGCCTAGGCGCTAGCCGTTTGTAGCTACCACTAGACATGCCTGCAGACAGGCCAACCGAGCTGTACTGATCTCGGCATAGCGCCGTATACAGTACAGGACCACGTAAGCTGCCTAGACCAGGCCGCTAAGACACGCGACGCTTAGCTTAAATCCTTTGACACGGAGAAACCCTTGGAATCCCCGTCCACGGGGCTGAATGTCTCCAGGCCACAGGAGCAGGTGCCTCTGCCCCTGCTCTACTGTGCAGCCCCTCTAAGACTAGAAAAGGCGCAGACAAATGTGGGTAGACTGGGGTGCAAAGCAAGCAGAGCTCCGGATGGCGTGCATGAATTGATGAACAACATGACAACAACTGCGTAATTTTTGTACTGCAGGCACAAGGGCAAATCAGACTCGCCTAGAGAACAATATTAAAGTGCTCCAGACTCTACAGACCTGTGTGGGCAGGAAAGAGACACCGAAGAGACATTTCTTTCTCGGTGAGGAGGGTTTCTCGCTTATACGGGATGGACATTACTAAGTTTGGTAACCCAAAATGATCGCAAGCATCACTTTATTACTTTACTACAAATCTCGTGATAATAGCTATTGTGGGTGACAGTATAGCCTCATCTTTGTAGGTGGGCTCATGGCGTTGGGGTGGGTCGGCACGCCGAGTGGGTCGTTACGCCGATGCCCACGGTATAGTGATCGGCCACCCCACCACGACGCATTACTCCCTTTCGATCAACAATAGTCTCAACACCACGTGTTCAATATGGATGCCCATGAGCTAGCTATACAATCTGCTATCAACGATCTTAATTCTGGTGTTTTCACAAGCCAGCAAAAAGCTGCACAGGCGTGGGGCGTGCCCTAATTGCCGCTACAAGAACGCATTAACGGTTGCCAACCTAATACGATAGCTCACTCAAATCAACAGCGATTGACACCGGAGCAAGAGCACTTTCTAGTAGAGTGGATACTAGAAGAGGACTCACGCGCACAACCTCCATCTCATCCATGCGTACAAGAGATGGCCACCCGGATTCTACACATGAACAGCGACTACGAGCCACTCGGGCAACTATGGGTACCCCACTTTATTGCACGCAACCCACGCGTCGCATCTATAGTCGGCCGAACGATCGAGAGCGCAAGGACTACAGCAGCTAGTCAAGATACTATACGAGCCTTTCTTGAGCTGTTTGAGCGGACAAGAATAGAGTTAGGCATACAGTACGAAGATATATGGAATACGGACGAGACTGGGGGTAAGTACAAACGCCCAGGTGCTTGCAAGTGCTACAAAGAAGAAGGCTTATATCAAATCTCCAGAGGATCGCGAGTGGGTATTGATCATTGAGACTATCTCAGCCACCGGCGTCAAGCTTCAATGCCTAGTCATCTTCAAGGGCAAGCATCTACAGTCTACCTGGTTCCCAGCCCAAGGCATACCAAAATGGCTCTATACCACGTCAGAGAACGGCTGGACGTCTAACTCAATCGGATCTGAATGGCTACAGCGTATTTTCATACCGAATACTTCACCATCGTCCGGCGGCTATCGTCTACTTCTTCTCGATGGCCACGGCTCTCATACACCTATAGACTTCATGTGGCTCTGTAAGGTTAACAAGATATACCTCCTTTATCTCCCAGCCCATGCCTCACACCTGCTGCAGCCTCTTGATCTTGCTCCTTTCTCTGATCTTAAAACACGCTATTGCAACGAGATTCAAGCTCTCTCTGCACTTGATGACGCAGTACCTATCAAAAAAGAGCGCTTTGTTAGATCATACAACAAGGCAAGAGAAGAAGCTTTATCAGAGCGTGTTATACGAGCTGGCTGGCGCGCTGCTGGCCTTTGCCCATTCAATCCAAGCCTAGTACTACTCTCATCTCAAATAACTGGCCGGCCAGTCACTCCACCAGCCGCCATTCAAGCTTCAACTACATCAGAACCAGTCTTCAACACTCCTCGGAGCTCACAGGCTCTATACAAGGCCCAGCAGCAGCTGCTATTATCAGAATCTCTCTCACGAAGTACCCGGATAGTGCTTAGCAAGGCAGGCAAGGCTATTGCAGAGGCAAACACTAGAGCTGCTCAGCTTGAGGCTGATAATCAGCGACTTAAACATCAACTAGATCACCATAAGATTACTCGTATGAGGAAGCAAGTTCAAGTAAATCCAAATGAGCGTTTCAGTAACGTTGAAAGTATTAAGGCTGCAATTGATTGCGCAGCAGCTCTACAGGCTCAGCAGGCACGCACTTCACCAGAAAAAGAAACCAAAAAGGCAGCGGCAGCAGCGGCAGCAGCGGCAGCAGCGGCAGCACTTAATCTTAGCTCTATGTGTAGTGAGTGGCAAATATAATCGTTGTTGACAAAAATCGCGACTTTATGCTGCGTGGCTATTTTGGGTGGGGTGGCCGAACACCATATGTGGCCGAACACTATATGGCCGAGCTTACAGCTTGGTAGATCACGAGCTGAAGCTCCGCAGGAAAACCTCGAAAGCGAAATGGATTTTTTGGCATGCTGTAAGCGTACTATCGCCCGGCAAAGAGCTCAGGAAAGCGACGATAAGGTCGAAGATCCATCCGAGAACGAGAAATGTCCTTTCTTGTGCTTGCAACGGAAATCTGAAGCGATGAGTACGCAAGACGCGATGCTGGCTGAAGTAACGTCCCTCCCTGCGTGCTGGGACGCGAACATCATTTTCGCATCCTAACTCTCTTCCCCCTCCATACTTAGAGTCGCAGTTAGCGTCTTGTTATTCTACGGAGGTTTAAGCTTCAACTTCTGGCTAACAGCAGCAAAATTACAACGATGCGAAAAAGACGAGTATGAACGTGTGTGCAGATATTGAGTTGCTCAAAGCGAAAGTACCCCGCATCTGTCTCATCACGGCGGACGTTAGAGGCGCATATAAATCTTTGGGTTACTGTTTGCTGCGAACACCATGTGAATGTTATGACAATGGCACTTATGGATGCGGATGAAATCTTCCCCAAGCCATATCGATCCATGAAGCGCCTTACTGAAAGTCATTCGTGTACTTGTACCAAAGATGAGCAGGAAGTACCAAATCGTTGTATTTTGGGAGATCAACGGTCGGAGACTCTCACCCACTTTCAATAAGCTGTCCACAAGTTGTCAGAGTAGCAAAGGTCACTTAATTCAAACATATGAAAGGTCAGTAGCTCTTGAAAGTTGCGTCTACGCGCAGCATCCCGCTTGTATCCTGACAAACATGTTTTGATGTCTTGTGAAAGGTCTAAGGACGTGGTACAGGCATTATTGGGTGCAGACATTCGATTGCCAAAATGAAATTGGCATCACTGCTTGATGGAGAAAAAAACGCGGTTGATGCTTAAGCTCTCACGCGACTCCAACGCATCATTGAACCTAAACCTTTCATGGCCTAGCGTGATGCGCGCCCAATATGGTCTTGAGACACACCTGGCTGGACTGTCTTCACAACAATGGGAACATCGACGATGAGACACAATGACACAGCAGGCAAAACTTTGTGCAAGCTCGACTCGAGAAAATTGGCACGAGGGCTGCAAAGCACGATCACGGATGCCTAAACGGCGTCACACTTGGCAAAAGCACGCCTGGAAAGGCCTCCTTGGTCGTGATACGACAGGAGTAGCTAGCCTCGCGAGGTAGATTCCATCGTGAGTGGCTGAGCAGTTCAGCCTGCTTGCCCCGCTTGGCGAGATGAACCACTCAAGCACTCGACGATTCGAATAGCATCAATCCTCAACGACAGATTTTCTTCACGTCTTGTTCGTCATGCCCATCACTTTCGGCGCGGTAGGCGACATTATATCGGTATGTCTGCTAGTGAAAGACTTGGTGGAAGCTCTCGACAAGGCTCGCGGCTCCAAGGCTGAGTATCAGTCGGCCATCCGCGAACTCTGGATTTTGGACAGAGCGCTACTAGAGATTGATCTGCTCACGAGAACACACGGAAATGGCGCAACCCCAGAACTACGAAGCTTGTGTGAGACAGCGAAAAAAGCAGCGACCAGGTGCAGAGGCTTGGTTAGCGCATTCCTGGAACGTGTCAAACGATACAAAAGCACATTTGATGAGAGCGAAAGACCAAACCCTTTGACGAATGTCACGATGATAATTCGATGGCACCTTGGAGAAAAGGATGCACTTGAGCAATTCCGTGTCGAGATCGCGGGTACTAGTTCGAGCCTTCAGATGTTGTTGGCAACTGCGAGTGTGACTTTGTTGGAGATCAATCGCAAGAAGATCAATGACAAGTTGGACTCTGCAGTCCGAAGCAAACACTCCTCCGATACAGCCAATGCTGCAGTACTGACGGACATTTGCCATCGCATCGATATGGCCAATGACGGAATCAATGCAGGCAATTCCCTTCTTGGCAAAGTCTCAGACGCTCTCAGGCTGGACTGGTTGCGACAACTTGGATCCGAACTGAAAGAACTGATGCGTCGTGCAATCGCAATGAATTTTGCTACATACCATGCTGTTATAAGCATTCAGAAGGCTCTTCCGAGTCGTCTTGAACGTGGGCTTATCGAAGAGCCCTTCGTGTTAGAAGATCCAATAGGTCGAATCGCCCCGGTACATCTTCAATTTGTTACCTCATGGGACGCCTTCGACGCAGTTCTCGAAATTCGTTTTCGGTCACTCCAAGGACACCGGAAACTTAGGCAGAAGAAGTACGTAATCCAAGAAAACGCGACCGGTCGGGAGATTCAGCTGTCCAGGCCATGGCAAAGTGCGTTCTTACCTGGCCAGCGAGTGAACATGAGCTTTGTGTTTCAGAGCGAGGAGACGATAAATAACACTGCTGGCGGTAGCACCTGCCCCGGATGTCAGACTCCATCGAACAACGATGCCAATGCTGATGTCCAGTGCGCAAATTGCGCCATGTGGTTCCGAAGAATAACTGTAGTTGAAGAAGTTGAGCCACCGTCTCAAGCTCTCTTACCACAACCTTGGAAGACACAGGCTCAGTTCGGTAAATCCAATCTCGGCGTCTGTCTGAGTGGACCTTTACCATCTGGAAGGAAGCGTATTGCCCCAGACGATCTCGAAGGCGAAGAAGATGTTAGAGAGTTTAAAAGGGTAAAATTATTGCTAAAGAAGAAACGACTTAAGCAACGCCATTTCGACATGACTAAGGGAGTTGGAGCATATTCGTCCTTCTCCAAGCTGCTCAAAGCGCAGTCCGCGACAGCTACTGCACCGTTAGTGGATGAGCTATCAGAATGGACTCCAAATGCGCGCGAGTGGCGAGATCTCGATTCGGACGATGAGAGCGTCACGAAGGAGATGGATGAGGAGGGCGTGGCCAACGAAACAGATGATGAAAGCGTCATCGAATCTGGTAACTACGACTCCGCTAAGGCAGCGAGGATCTGGCAGTATGCAAGCTCTACACAAGAGATGGGCCATGATCCTGACGATTCCAAATTTCCCAGGTTGATGACTAGCGGAACAGGGTTCGTATGCAATCATTGCAGCGCCAAGTACACGTGGAACGACAATCTCAAGGCTCACATGCGTATACAAAACCTGGTTTGCTCGACATGCAGCAAACGTCTGCCACGACTGAAACAATACCGTGGCGACGAAGAGCATTGGAGCAGCTGCCCTGCCTCAATAAGGCATTCCAAATCAGTAGACGAGTCTCTGCAAGCTACACAGTGCAAGATCTTAACACACCAATGCTTTTTGTAACGGTCTCACGAGCACAAATAACCTTCACGCCACAATTTCAGCAGCCTTGTGGTCTGCCGCAGCTCGCCCAGCCACCAATATCGCCTGACGCCTATAATTCTGCTTGCCGTTATCCTTCGTCGTTCGCAGTACTACATCGGAATTGGCGATTACCAATTGCAAACCAAGACCAGCAAGTAGCTTTTCGCATCGTGCCTTTGAGCAGGTCAGTAGCTCAATGATCTTGTTCATACGCTCGACGAATGTCCACGCCCGCGACTTTGCTGCATTCTTCCAGAACGTTGTATCGAACGAGATGAGTGCTGATGAGCCTTTGGTCTGCACCGCTTCAGTGAGCCCCAGAATCTTCCATGCTACGAGCTCCTTCGCCATGTCTGTGTAGTAAGGTGGCGAGGACAGCCAGCGCTTGGTGATACGAGATGGGGCGTCGAACACGTTGGTGGCGTTGTTCAAAGCGTCCACAAGTTTGACTACCCACTGCCGTCGCTCCAGATCAGATGTCGGGAGTGTTGCATCAACAGTCGGAGCAGTCCAGTGACGAAGCGGCTGCGCAGCATTAGCAGCATCGGGCAGATCACCAAAGTGCAGACCGCTCGCTGGGACATCGGAGATTGTCAACGGTGTGAGGCGGACGGAGGCTTGGATCATTTGTTGCACGAGCATAAAATCATCCACATGTATCGGCAGATGACGCTGCACCTCCGTCGATGGTAGGAGCTCATTCTGATCCTTGGGCTCGGAGCTGCCGTATGGTGTCTGGACTGCAAGCATATCATCTGGGCAGACCAGTGATTTGACCAAGATGTCCTCCGGCCAAGCAGCAAAACCAAGTTCACCAGGAGCGACTTGTGGAGTCATATCATCCACTATCGCATGCCCTTGGTGTTGGCTGGGAGTTTGGGGAGGGTACATTCGATACAAGGCTGGATCAATCGGTATGTCATACTGATTCACCTCGCTATCGTCGCTGCTGGGCAGGGAAGGATAATTGTCATCATCATCAGCCAGGTCAGGAATGTCATCTACGCTGGCGGGCTCCAACACGAACTGCCACTCCTCAGGCTGGAAGGTCCCAAGCCGACCAGATTGAGAGAGTATCTTGTCGTGCTGCGTCTGATTGACGTATGGATGGTTCATGTTTGTGCTGGTTGTGGTTGGTTGCGTACTGCTCCGATGCTGATTGGAACAGCCCGGCGAACGACTAAATAGGAGCAGGCATTGCCGTTGTGAAGATAATGGGGCATGAACGATAAGTGACGGGCTGCGCATGCGCCGCTTCACCTCTGAAATTCACCGTTGCATCAACATTGTGACGGATCAGCGTTCGCGGACATTGTGAATGATTCATAGTCTCCAACAGTCGCCAATACGGCTCCTGGTATCTTAGATGAAGCTTCACCTTCGCTTTTGCTTTCCGTCCGCAGGATCCGGGTCGAACCGGACGGTTCGTTCGTACCACGTCTAGATGCATATTTGGCAATTGGTTTTCTACGCATATCATCATACACAGCTCCGGAATGGACGCCGCCAGACGCCGAACTAGTTACTCCATTGTAGCGACTCGCGGAGTCGCGCTTGTCATGGATCTAGCTGTAGAATCTTCAGTTGTTGCATAACTCATTTATTCAACCTAGATTTCGCATGAGCACGCTAACGGACCGCTGTGAATGGTGAAATTATGTCGAAAGTAATGACTCTAAGCTTGGATTCGTATATGTGATGAAAAAGCATAGCGCACGCTTTGCGAGCTTCTCAAGCAAGTCACGATCGATCAGAGATCTGTGCATACACTGTTGTCACTTCTACGCGTGTGAGAAGTTCCGCAGCAGGCATCATTTCAAATTCGTTTGTGGCCATTCAGACCTATTTACACGTAGCATAAGCTTAAAGCTTCGACCTCATTGGAGTGAAGAGCGCATGCAAGGACATGATTACATTGACTATAACTTAAACCACGGGCTGGGAGAGATGCACTCGCGGATGATTTTGCAAAACCTTTCGAGTATATACCACGCTCCGCCCGGTCTATCGCTTAGACCGGACCTAGATCTCAAGAGCCTTCGATATTTTAAGCCGATTCATCCATGTAAAGATGGCTGGTTGACGGCCTACATGATATGGCAGGACATCGCGAACCGCGTTCAGGATACGACGTGAAATTATCCAGGCCTTGCCATGGAGCAGCAAACACGACCGTGAAAACGCAAGGAGACATAGCATCTTGCCTAACGACGAGGCTTGAGAAAGGACCGCGCTAAATAGCCACCATCATCATCCTGGTCGTAACTGCGCTTCAAACCATGTGCTGGCTGGCCAGTATAACCACTGGACTGACCCAGAGTACCACCGTGATCATCTCCATCTTCGCCACACTGAACGTCCAGAGCTACGAGATACTGGGCGTTGCCAGGGTTGACCTGCATGATCGGGAAGGTCTGAGCCTGATCTGGAAGCGCTGGAAGTTGGACAGATGGACCTGAACGTGGGAAAGGGGGAGCTGCACGCTGAACTGGTGGAGCTGGATGTCGGAGAGGTGAAATCAGACCTTGGACAGATGGGACTTGAGCCTCCTCAGCTCTTCCGTCATCTTCCTGATCCTCTTCTTCGTCTCCAGCCTGTTCGCCCTGATTCTTGAGCTTCGCACGGCCCTTGAGAAGGTATTCCTGACGCTTTACATTCTGCTTCTTATTCGTCTTTGCCATAGAGATCATCTGCGCAGGCGCAGCAACAGTCATATCCATATCATCCCAACCTAACAACGTCTCGCAGCGAGACTTGCTCAGTCGCAAGAGCTCGCAGATATATTGGATGCGTTCCGCGAACGTGAAATTTCGCGACTTGCGCACAGTGGCGAGCTTCGCGTCGTCAAAGATGTTCAGCACGACGGGGCCACGCTCGTGAAGTGCAATAGCGATGTCGAGAAGTTTCCAGCACACTGTCTCCATCTGCTCGCGGGTGTATGCCGACTGGCTATTTGCGATATTGGCCCAGCGAACTTGGAATGATTTGACGGTGTCGGAATCGTGGCATGCGCTGATATTCATGAAGGCGGCCAACAGCTGAATAATGTACTTCGCGCGATCTTTTTGGGTCTTGGGAATGGTTTGATCGTCACGGGGTGATTGCCAGTTGTGTGCAACTTCGCGTGATGCGAAGCCAGCCAAGGCCTCAGCATAGTTTGCAAAATGTAGAACAGGCTCAGTTGTAGGAGCCGCGGATCCTGCTGGCTGAATAGCTTCATTTCGTTGATGAGATACTGATGTAGCCGCTGATGTTGGTGCAGTGAACTGTTCAGGCTGTGGACGTGGAGCTGCGTGATGCATCCCAATTGCTTGAAGATTGATGAGTTGCGCTGGCACCGAACGAACAGGTGCTCCACCAGGGTGAGTCGGGTGGTTCTGAAGTGGAAGAGAAGAAAAGGGCGGAACCGTCGGGAAAGAGGTCGGATATAGTGGATGGTTCTGCTGTTGCGGAGCCCCGGGACGTGAACGAAGCCCAACGCTCGAGGGTCGTGAAGTGAAGGCCACCGCTGGGTCTGGTTGAGCTGAAAGCGATTGCGATGGTACTGGTGAAGCCCAACCAAGCTTTGTTGGAGATGCCCACCCGACAGCGTCGTTTGGCGACTGATCGACAGGTTGCTGTACCCATGGTGCTGCACCATACATCTGCACCATCTCTTGATAGCGATAATACGCACCTTTGGGATTGTCAGCAGAAGAGAGGACCGTGCCATTGATTTCCGCTTGATCTTGATCGGACTCAGTCCCTCGACCTAATTCGGCAGCATTTGCACTAACTGCAGAATCGTGCATGGCCGCCAGGCCGAGCGACTGAGTCAAGTAGGGGTCAATCTCGAAATCTACCGGATAATCTTTCAATTCCCGGTACTCGAAGTTGTCATGATCGAATCTCTCACTGAAGGAAGCTGCATGCTGCGGGTCTGCTAGGTATTGCTGGCGATGATGGCGTTGAGCCATGGGCTCTGAATGGTCTTGCTGATGCTGGTCGGACATGGTCGATGCTGATGAGGTCGTCTTGCTTGGTATGTTAGTCGTGCTAGGGCGTAGCTTGGATGTGGGCTGATGTTGTGGGTTGACGTTGATGCTGGGGTTGTGGAGCGATAAATTCTCCTTAGGAAGAGCCGCAATGGCTCAAGTAGGGGCAGGCGTACAGCCAGCCCTGTGAAGGCACCATTCGGCCAGGCGAAGGAGCAAGCACAGTGACTAGGCGCGCGACGCGTCGCGATCATTGCTGCGAGTTTCACCCGTGTCTTGCTTACTTGCGCTAACTTGGACATTGTGAAGGGTCTATTTTAGGCTTCATCTGCACCACCGTCCCAATCCATGAACTTGCCTTGGTCATGCTATAGGGGACATGCATGCTGTTGAGTTTACAGACATACGAAGAGCTTCGCGATACGCTGAGACGAATATTCTCGACATCTCGGTATGTCCTCATGATCAGGTGTTATCTGGGGCTAAAACTCGCTGCGAGCGTGTTCGATTGTCTTGATACTAGTTAGTCTGTTCATCGGCCTTATATGGGTAGCCTGATTCATGTTGTGTCTCTAGCATATATCAAGCGCTGGAACCGAACCATCGAACCATGGTAGCCATTACAAAACAGATATTTTAGCTGGTACCGAGATAGAAGATCTTCATAAAGAGTACGCTGAGGGTTCGAATCTTTTTGCCAGGGTTAAAAGCTCATCGAATCGCCCATCTGTCTTCGATTCCTCATCTCATCCAACCCTCACCAACTCGTCCCGTCTGGGAAGACCTCTCACAGCCAAGACGTCCAGTTAGGACCTTCCGAGCGTGTACTACACCAACCTCAATCAACGCATCAGCGCAGAACGTGTTGCGCGCCGTCGTGCGCGAAGTCGTCAAGCCCGGTCAACTACACCATCAGACAGGGCTTCAGAGTGGGCTTCCGTTGACGATAGCATGGGCCTGCCGCAATCTTCAGGTTCCTCCGAGTCTTCACAGTCAATGTCATCTTCAGCATGGTCCATAGCAGAAGGCGCAGTACAGCAGAAAGCCATCAGCATCGCCGTCGATACGGAACCCGGCGAGCATTGACATTGCAGGAGCGTACAAAGCGTGTTTCGCTTTTGGTCTTCTCAAAGCCACTACTACTGACGTTCTTGAAATCTGGATAGGCCGGTGGTAACTTGATGTGGCGGCAGTCGGAAAGGACTTTTGCTCGAAATGCAGTCAGCTCCGTCATCTACGTGTATACCTGCGTGTTGCTCTTGATGGTGCAGTCTTGAAGCGAGAATGTAGTGTTCCGCCGAGAACGATGCGGTATGACTCTTTTCGTTAAGGGAGCTACTCCTGGGACGGTCCGTACCATGCACGAATTGAATAAGTCCAGCCAAACCTTTTGCATTGGAGCTTGCTTGAGGTTTGCGTGTGCGTGGCTAACTCCGTGTTGTTATTGTGGTAGCGTGAAGTTCTCAGCGTTTTAAGTAGTTGCGTACCATGGTTGAGGGACTCGGATACTGTGTGTAGTCTTAGCACCATGTCCCAGCGTGTTAAGTGGGACACATTTCACTTCCCCCTGCGTTCATAAATATAAAACACATACCTGAAACGTCGTCCACTCTTGTACAACACTCGCATCGAACAGTCGACTTTTCAACCACCCGCCATGGTCAAATTCACCGAGGCTGACTTTGTCGCCACAATCACCACCACTCCAAGACCCCGTCCACGCCTGCAACTCGCGGCTAGGCCAAAATGGGGTCAGCTTCGCCTGCCTGTGGTACCTCCGTCACCAAAATTCGCTGGTATCAACGATGACATCAATACCGAGCCGTTCCCGGCATATGAAGACATCTCGCCGGAAGAGACGGCGGAATCTACGCAAAGCGTTCCCAAGCACTGCACACTGCATTGCGAACATTATATGTGCAAGGCCTGGGCTGACTATTGGGTGCCGGGTCCACCATGCTATTGTTCGCGGGAGAACGCCCAAACTTCGGCGGCGACTCAAGGCGACAAGGTCGACCCTGACGTCTCTCTTGATGAGACAATCTTCGATGTCGTCGATGACATTGCAGAGCGAACAAAATCCGAGCGGATCATCGTCATTCGCCGAAACAAAGCCCTTACAGCAATTCGGCATTTGGAAGATCTCGTCGTGTCCCGCTTTTCAAAAGACGAAGCGCTCCAGCTCATTGCGCAGCACAATCACCCCGGTCGAGAAGAGCGGATGCGGAAGGACATGTTCAAGATGTTCTTCATCCTGATTCTCCAATACGTCGAGCGCACAACGCGCGAGTACGGCCATCGAACCCTTACTCTCAAGGAGCTCCACACCGAGTTGATTGTCTTTGCAGGGACAGGATTAGGGGACTGGGCTGTGGAGTATTGTGAGGGAAGGACGAGGTCGTCGGCTCTGGAGGCTATTCGTAAACGATTCTGCAGACCAGCAACCGTATTCAAAGAGATGAATATCGGTATGTCTGACGAGGTAGCCAAGTACTGGACAGACTGTATCGACTATGTCATGGGTACTCTAATATGGTGTGACGAGGTGGTCCAGGAATTGGAGGGATGCGAAAGAGCCTCATGATCTGACCTCGGTAGGCTTGGTACGGAAACGTTCTCCACGTCTAATTCGAAAGCCATTGTCGCTTCGCTTCGATTGTCTCGAGAAGCATGCTTTGCTCTTTTGTAGTTGCATTGTGTATGGATATTCTAGGGTGTGTCAAGTTTCGTAACAGAAAAACGCCAATATCGCGAATTCAAATACACGTGTGATCCGTACTGAGCGCTCGCTGCTCGCTTGTTGGCTATGTTAGTTCGCCAATCTCATCAAGATAATCATCGATCGTACATGCACTCCGGCATGGTGTTCTCTGGGGTGTTACAGAGACAGTCATCGGTCGCTTATGGGTGTATATATGCCATCCATAATCACAGCCTGCACGGTCTGTAAATGTATGAGGCTGGCATATCGAGGGCCATTCTGGTAGGCGGTAGTGTCGACAAGGTTGGCGGAACGTTCCTGACGGATGTTCTTCTCCACCCGGCCCAACCTCGGCATCTCCAGCCTTGGCACGCTCATCATCAAAACTTCTGCTCGCCACGATCCGTCTTCTCTTCTCTAAGTTGATTTACACCCGCAAAATTTGACGTCAGATCTCCATCCTCCAGGATCTGAGGTTGACACATACGCAGGGAAGAGCGAACATCCTGTACCCCAAGAGCTGCCAGTCCCTTATTGCATGGACTTTCGTCGGCCCCGTAGTCGGGAAACATACCTCGACGTAATTCTCGCCCATTGACACCTCCCGCGTGAAGACCAAAGTGACCACACGTAAACGATACGATGGATGCATAGGTCTCTCTGAAGCGACAACGATTGCGCTTTAGAGAGTGAAGGGACGGTCGAAAATGTCTCGCCGCCATAGGACCCGCGATGTCGATCTACTCGTGCAGCGCCTGGACACAATTTCTCTGACCTCGCCTCCCTCCAGCCCTACGAGCTCCGCTCCCGCGCAGCCTTTCCGCTTCCTCGACCTGCCCTCTGAGCTGCGCCTGCGCGTCTACGAGCTGCTCCTCGTCTTCCCTAAGACACTCGATCTCGATCCCACCAACGCGCGCACGCTCGCCCCACATCTACGCTTATTCTGCGTGTCAAAGGTCATGGAACACGAAGCTTCGCGGGTCTTCTATGGCAGAAACACATTCCGCGTGTTCCCAATACACGGGCGGTACATCAACAAGAAGCACCCGCTGCTCGCGTGGCTACCACGGCGATACAGGAGCTACATCACACGCTTAGAACTTCGTCTCGGACCAGGCTTCACGCGCCCACCAAAAGGCTGGGTCGTCGACTCGCGCCTCGGTCTAGCTGCCGCAACACGCGTATACAAGCTCAAAATTTTCGTTGAAATCGACCCCGAGGCTAGCGAGATCTTCGCCGGCTTTCGTGTGGGCACGAATTTCTACACTGAGTACTGCGTCGGCTTGTTGAGGGCACTGCTGGCGCAGGTGGCCAGTATAAGTGATGTGGAGTTCGATGCGTATCCAAGCGTGAGTAGGGACTCGCCGTTGCTCAAGGGATTGGTGGGTGAGACGAGGTTGAATCAGAAAATGATTCGCTGGGGGCCTGAGAGGGGTTGGGATGGGATTGTGGATGGGGAGTTGGCAAGAGTCATGGGGAGGTTGGGCATTCAAGGACTGTGAGGCCCTGCTGAAGGTATTTGTGTATATATGACTATGATATGAGTAATGAGTTCTACATTGTCAATAAGTTCCAAAGGTCTGACCGTCTTCAGGATATTTTACAACTATATAACTTAAGCGGGCGTACGCAAAAGCAAATGATGACATACAAGACTGTGAGGCATGAATTTGAATCAGTACTTCCAACTACTCCGCCCACTAGAACTACACGACCTGAAAAAGGTTGAAACTAATGTACAATCAAATTTTCCAAAACATCAGAGCAGCCTGGCGAAGCTCAGCACGTACACGTATACTCCCAGCGCGTCCGGCAATACACACACGTTGTCGCCCTCTCACCCTCAGTACATGACGCTTCCCAAGCATCGAAGCAATCCCTGTGCACGCTTCTCCCACACCCTGACTTGCACCATACAAGCGTGGAGGACACGCTTTCAGACATAAGCCCCCCGTCGTAGCAAATCGCACATGTCTCATCGAGAGGCATACGACGAACATGTGCACGAGTACATCGGCTAAGGACGGAAGCTGACGCCGTAGCTGGTGGTTGTGCCGGGGTGTTACCCACTGGTGGTACCGGGGCTGCTGATCTAGCAGATGCGCTTCGTGACATTGACACGGACTGTGATGTAGATGTCCTTGAGAGTTGCAAATTCGGTATATCATTCGTTGAGACGCGCGATAGACTTGAAGCGGAGCGTGGTGTATACTGCAGTCTTTCCAGTCGAGCTTGCGCGACTCGAATCTGTTCTTGCATTGCAGCAATAGTTTCCTGCAGGATCTGGATCTCCGACTGATCAGGCACTGATGTCGCGACGCTGGACATCGATCCTGGTTGTACAGACGAAGCGCGAGATGAAACATTCGACGGTATGATCCCCCGACTCCTGTCAAGGACGTTTCGTTGCGAGTATTCTGCACGTATCTTCCGTTCCCACTCCGCCACCATTTCGTCGACTCGATTCTTATGGGAGCGAAGACACAGCCCATGCTCGGCCATACGCCGAAGCGTTGGTCGAAGAAGCTCAACATCGGGTTCCTGGGCTGCAATCTCAGCGGCGAGTGAGTTTACGCGCTTGAAGTTGTTGTAAGCAATGGGCCTCTGGCATTTTCGGTTTTTTGAGGATGCGTGGCTGACACAACGACCATCATTGCAGAGCTGTAAGACATCGGTGGGTGACCATCGTTGAGGCATGTTGAAGCGATATCTCGTGCCGAAATTTTAAGTTGTGAAGATTGCGAGGTTCAGGGTTGGCTGCTAATCAAGAATTCCTTTCGGTGTCTGGGTTGAGGTATTATATGTTTGTCTAGCAGAGTCCTTGTTGACTTCCATGCCACTGTGTCAGCACATGCTTTACTGTGCGTGCGAAATGGGCTAAGCGTGCACGCACTGGTGGCTGTGCAGTGACATGCCAGTGAACGTGTCAGCCTCGCAGGAGAGCAGTCTGCAACATTCGATGCACCAAGCAAGTGACAACCTACTGCAACCATAATACATCTTTCCATCTCCAATGGACACATTACTGAAGATGTTCGTGGACTTTGGCTGAGCCGTTGTCAAGTTGATAATGTGGTGAGGGCTCTGTGCTGCCAAAACTTGCATGCGAAACGTCTCGAGGCTGCGCGTATACCTTCGCGCAGCACCCAAAAACGCACCTGGCAAGAAATTTCGTGGAAGCGATATCGAGTACTAGTCCTATCTCGACGTCATTTCCATCGCTCCAAATATCGCGAAAGAGGCTGCGCAGCTGCGGAATTCATGCGAAGACGATGGATGGAAAGGGTGATGAGAGGCTGGTGCGGCGTGGTTATGCGCCTTTAGGCTAAATCGAGTTTGGCGAGACCACACTGACACCCTCCTTGATAGGACCTGGGGCCATTTCCAAGAAACACAGGATACTCGATGTCGCGCTCGACGAGAACGTATTTTCGGCTGGTCGAATCCTCGTCAACCTCTCAGTCCTGGAACGCAGACAGGCGTGGGTTCCAGCAATCGTTCAGTGGTGATCGAAGTATCGTTGGCTGTCTCAAGTGCATCCCGCCTGCAGGAGGATATGAGAATACTTGCAAGAACTCAGGTCGCGCACGAGGACGCCGGCACGATGTTCCAGTAGTGGGACGTGAAGCTGTGGCGGCGGGCAGCTCCACGTGCTAGACTTGCAGCATGTCAACCGCATCGACAAACAAATACGTTGACTTCTGCACCTCCTATCTAGGACTCTCAGACGGGCTCCCGCTACCGTCTCCTCCTTCTCGACTGCCCTGCCAAATCGTGCCTTCCTTTTCCTCTTCTTCCCTCTTCTGCCTCTCCAATCTCTCCCTCGCTTCGGCTATCTCTTTCTCCAACCTCTTTTTCGCATCGTCTCCATACTTCTTTTCCCACCTTTCATCTCTTTCTTTCGCAGGTGCACTAAATTGCGTGCTTAAGCCACCTCGACTTTTGACCTGCATCTTCTTCTCGGCTGCTTCATTCTGCTTCAGTTGTTCTTCGGCACTCTGTATGCGTCGTGTGAGAGATATCTCGAACATGTCTCGGCCCTGGGGGCGCCCTTTGAGTCCGTTGTCGTCTTTGTCAAAGTAGACTGCCCATCGAAGACCTTCTCTGCCCCAAGGCGTGGTAGGACCCTCTTCTTCGCCAGCCCATTCATCGATTGCCATAAAGCCTTCCCATCCATCGAACGTCAATCGAGTCTCATCTTCGTTCCAGTCCCAAACGCCGATATGATGGACGATGCTACCAGTGCGATTTGCATATCGCAGCTCGTACGTCTCTTTGTCGCAATATATCCAGTTCAACACCGGTGGATCTTCACTAATTGTGCTCACGAGCCCTCTCTCTGGCGGAAACCTGTTCTCATCTGGATATTGGATATAGAAACCCGCAAATGCGTGCAACGGATCGGTGATGCCGTCTTCAGGCGGAATCGGCTTGTTGTCCTTGTCGCGGGGCACAACCCAGACTTTGTCGTGGCGCACTACGAGAATAGCATTATTCAGCTCCTCGTTCGCAATCTCATCGTCGGCATCGCATGATACCAGGCAGTTGAACTTCCACATGCGCGACTCGTTCGCTGCTTCCTCATTTTGCTTCTTTTGGTGCTCAACGCCTTGGGCGATGCCTGTAACCACCGGAATGGCGACCACGCAGCCGCCGAGAAATATACCGAGTGGAAGCGCCATAGCGTAAGATCGTGGGTAAGGTGGCTACTGGTAGTGAAATATGACCAGCATAGTACATGATTGTGCGTGAACTGTTGGTCCTAGTCGAGACGAGGTTTGATGCATAACGCGTGACGTCATCGACCAAGGCTGCTAGCGTGCCTGCTCAAACGGCGTGCACATTTCCGCTCGACTTTCCCGAGGTCACATAACGTACATATTGGTTTTATCACCTGGCGGAGCCTGGCTAACCTCAGAATGTCGTATCGCCGTTATTCGCCATCGACGAAGGTCTCTGAGGTCATCCGGACGCCTCAACCAGATGATTCAAGAAGAGCTCGCCTTCTCGTAACGGGACCTTACACGGTCATCTCCATCGGGACCTAGACACGCACCCATTTGCTATGCTTGCACGTCAACTATCTTTCTGTTGGCGGAGCCCGTGGACGAGACATATTCCCTTCGCAACTGCAAGTACGTTGACCTTCTTAACTGGATTTCTCGAGCGAAACCCTAGCGGTTATGATACACCATCGGAAGATACACGAAACCTAATTACAAGGGGTACACGTAAATCAGAAAGCCATGATCACAACGATAACCCCATCAGATAGGCATTTCGGACCCATGTTAACATACTCGACACGACCTACTTTGCCTTGCTAAAGCCCTCGCCATGCTTCTTCTGATACATCACCCGATGCTGATACCACATGGAGTGCATCCGTGTCATCTGACCTGGAGTGAAGTGTGTCCGGCAGGATCTGCGAAACAGGTTGGCGACTTCAAATGCATTGGATACAGTCAAGGCTTACTCATCTTTGTAGTTCATATAATTGTGAATTGGGTCGGGCCCTCCATCCAGGCAGAAGTTTGTGCGGCGCTTACATGATCTTGGCCACTCATCAAAAGCGTCCTGGTCTTCTGCAGGGGTATCGTCGACACCATCGCCCTGGACTTCTTCGCCCCTAATAATCTCGGTATCTTTACAACCACATTGGAATGTATGTAGCACTTGAACAGATAGTTAGCAACATCTAGCGTAAGATCTAAGCAAGGCCGACACAGTTCAAAGCTCAGCAAGATGGCATCACTTACAGCCCAACCAATGGCCAACTTCATGCACTAGGGATAGTCTACGAGAACGGTCTGGGCGCGAGCCATCCGTGCCATCAGTACGTAGGCGAACGCCGTCCAGTATCGGGTCCTCGAGACTGACTTCGGTCATATTGGGACAGGAAGCATACCCGCCGACCTAGACGAAAGAGGGGATTTTTTCCCAAAAGGAGCATCCGATCGTGGGAAGAAAACAGACGTTCAGGTCAGCCGCGGTACCCTTGTGCAGGATCTTTTAAAGTACAAACGCTGACAGCGCGCTAATATGGCAAGCACGTGCCTGCCTAACGTCGTGCAAGCACGCCGCTCTCGACGACCTGCAATCTCGTGTGCCCGTCGAGAGTACCTCCCACGTTACCAACGAGCGCTGTTCGCCTTCAACTCTGTCCTTGCAGTCATCCTCCCACGGGCCCCCATCAAGGCAAATTCCACAAGCTCCCTGCGCGTCTACCCTAGGAGATGTCGCGCCCTCACACCAAACCGCCATTGATCACGTTCAAGCCTTCCCATATGTGTGACTTCCTTCCTGACATTACCCGCAGAAGTTCACAAATGCTATCTACGAAGTACTCTTCAAGCTTGATGCACCCGTACGGCTCGTGCGCCGACACGATTGGAAGACGGATGGGCATTGGCATCCTAGCTCCACGCCGGTCCAAGGCATAGTACTCTTCAGAGCATGTTGCCAAAACCGCACCGAAGCCGCCGGATTCCTTTACGCCCACAATAACTTCGTGACCTTGCTGGATGGTTCTCATCGAGCAAACACCCTGTTATATTGGTCGGCACATTGGCTGAGAGATATTGGACGAGAAGCCTCACTGGTGCAGCGATTAATGATCGACATCACTCGCACAGAAACCTGGAAGTCCTCCTAGATTTCCTACCGCTACTCACACAGCTCTGGAGTCAGAGATACAGGGCTCGATATGTCTTTCATGAAACAAAAACCACGTATCGGGGATATCTACAATCCTGAGGTCTTGAACGCCGCGCTGAAGTTCATGGTACCTGACACGACGCTCAACCTCGAGCAACACATCCGCTCCTCCGCACCGCAAGTCGAAGTACTAGTACACCGATCTGGACGTTGGGCTGAGGTGAACCCCTTCTCTCAGTCCTCGGAAATACGCATGCCTAGTATTATATTCGACATTGGAAGCACCACGAACCAATGATTTGGCCATCGCGAGACGCCGGAAGCGCACGAGCGATTCATGCAAATTCGGAGTGATAGCGCGTACGGGGACTGTTATGGTGTAACTGTAGTTATGAGTACAGGGGGAGCGAGAGTGGACGATCTCATGAAGAAAAAGGGAGTCCGGAGGAAGATGCGACGCAAGTAACACGGCAAGTGGAATGTACCTGGGAAGCATCCCGTGTCTCTATGATATTAGACGAAGCTTAGAACGACCCTTGGACTTCGACACAACAAAACATGGCTGAGAAGTAACCGCCTTCCATCATCGGCATGTAGTAGCCACCGGTATGCATCTCTCCTACGTATGAAGGTGAATGTGCTGCTTGACAGTAAGCATGATATCGAAATGACGTAGTGCTTCGTGTTCTACGAGGCAGCTAACGGAGTGCGCGCGTTTTGGCAGCCGCGATCTGAGCTTTCTCTCATCCCAACGACGCATACGAACTGTGACTGCGCAAAATTCCAACCTTTACGATTCCGAGATCGGTTGATTGGAAAAGTGCGTGTCCTACATCACCACAAACGCACATCGCCAATCACGACTCGACGAACGCATATATAGCGCGCCCACCACGACACAGCCGCTCCATCTCCACCATCCCGAACCACCAACGATGTCCAGCAGCTCGCGTGCGCAGGCTTCACTCTTGATTCCCGAATCGAAGCCAGTCAATTCAAACTCGCCTTCCCTTCTCACACTGCCAGGAGAGATTCGCAATAGCATCTACAAGGCCCTGTATATTCGAAGCGAACCAATGCGAGTTGTGCAAGCACGGTCACACGTCCCAGGAATCAACCTGATCGCTACGTGTCAACAAACCGCGTCAGAGGCTACACCATTTCTCTACACCCGGAACTCATTTCTCGTCACTGCTGTCGGTCCGGATGGATATGTGGAACACCTTACAAGCACCGCTGGAAAGTGGTTGCTAAGCATCGGAAGCCAGATCGTCCTTGTGCAATCTATCTTGATTGATACAAATGCCTCAATCGCTAGCTGTAGAGATGTTGTCGACCTTCTACCTATACTGCAACCGCTCTGGCGCGTTCCGAACCTAACGCCGAAAGGTGCATTCACACCGCTTGTGTCCAACAATGATCCATGACTCAGCGATATAAAGATTCCCCTTCTAAATTAAGCTCTATTGACTCTTCGTACATCTTAAGGTATGGCTATCAGCCGCTACGCGACGTCTCCTCGCTTACTTGACTATGTCTTATGATACATGGGGCAGGGTTATGGCTGTGTGCACTTCAACGCAGGGCATTGTCCTATCAAAGAAGAACGCCGGCGCCTCAAACTCAGTATCACAGCGAAGGGCAACTTGCAAATTCCTCGGATGACCTACAAGGCGCTAGATTACTTCTTCGACAGCAACGGCTTCTCACGGTACCTCATCCAAACACTCCTTCCTGAGAATAAGATGCTCACATATGACCTGGGCAACCAGAGAGCGTCTCTTACGTTGTCATCTTTTCTGTCAACGACTTACCAAGCTCGTTTAGCAGGCGAGATCGTACTTGACGAATACAGAGCCTCTGTAAAAGCCATCTCTTCAACCCACACTTTGAAAATGTCCTACGACAAGCTCAAGGTTCTCCAAGAACTTGACGACGACCTCTCAATCTCCAAACCAAGTGGTCTTAGGTGTTACCCTCGTCCGCAAACATTGGAGCTCAATTTCCATACCGCCAAGCGAGTCTATCTTTGCGAGGTCAGGATCGACGCTACAGCCCTCATCAGCGCAACACTAAAGTACCCGAACGAGACTGCACTCCTCGTGAACATCAAGACCGAAGTTGATAGTAGCACACCGACCACGAAGAAGAAGCTTACGCTCTTCGACCTCCGTCACAACATCAAGACGTTCCTCTCCGACCGTTACGGAAGCTCAGGTGGCTCCCAAATCACTCGTCCGGATCTATGGGTTGACGAGAACGGAGACGTCCGCGAGGCGGTTCTTCGTGCTGGGCTTCCATCCGCCGAACTGCTCCTCACCAACGTCTCCAGCGGCAATCACGTCTGGTATGGTGGCAGATTGCTTACTGTCCTGTGGACCCTGGCTCGAACAATACCTGAAAGTTCTAAGATGCTAGGCGACCAGCCTTGGCGCATACAGTCTGTGAACGACTTCATAGGCAGCTGTGATCCTGCCTCCGAGTACTACCTCACTATGGCATAAAAGACAGGCACTACACCCATTGCATCTTAGTTGGGATTGTGGTTAGAAGTGCGTGTTTTGAACGCTGTGCAAGGCTATTTGCACAATTCGAAGGACTACATATGTAGAGCGCGCAGCAGCTTAAAGGTATCAGCTGCCTGACAGGTGCATGAGCCACTCAATTACTAGCTAGACAATAGATAAGGAAGTCGAATACAGTAGTGTCTAATGAGCCAATACTGCAGGTCATCCACCCCGTGAACTTCATGCAAACTCGCCGGTAGCGGCAGCATGCCGATGAAGTCTACTTGACCTTGCTGAATGGAAGCGCACGGTAACTCGCGCGCGATGCAGAACTTACATGCTTGATATTGCTCTGCGTACTTGGTGACCCTCTTGCTGATCAACCGGTGACCGATGCACTCATTGTAGTGCGCCGGCCTGTTAAACTTTTGCCAACGTGTCCAGAGGGCCTTCTGCGACGCGGGCTTGAACGCGACCTTCTCAAAGGCCTTGATGAGCCATCAAATTGAAACAGGAACTGCGATGGCAACGGAGCAATTGTCGAGCTGTGTTGTTGTCAGCGTGAAGCAATTTTGATACGAGACGTTCTTGCGGCAAGCGCGACGTGCCATGCGAAGACCGAGTTCACTTCAGTGCGCGCCTTCCACATTCGAAAACGGAAATCACAGACGAGAACGGGCAAGGAACTTTCGATCGAGATTTCTATTGTTACTGCAGCACTCACAAAGTACAGTCTTCAAACGACACAATCACCCAGAACCGCCCATGTGCACAGCCCATACGTGCCCCATGAGTGCCTTTTTGTCCAGTTGATATCCGTTCCCACAATAACTGTAGCTTCCGAGGCTGAAGTCCCAGTAGATCCCGATGTGCTCTTGGAGAAAATGGCTCTGCCAGATGCGACAGTACTTGTGGACTTCTGTCGCTTGCCTACCGGCAGGGCAAGCATAACAGCGACGCTCCGGTACTGTACGAGCTGGTCGTGGCGTCGGTGCGGGTGAGTGTTGTTGAGGCGATGTCGCACTGAAAGGATCCGACGCGGCTATCGAAGAAACTTGAGGATTAGCTGCACCATTCTGTGTGTTGGCTGATGGTGTGTCAGTGCAGTCCAGGGCGAGGCTTGAGTATCCGCTGACCAACGATCACCCGGTCCAGCTTTTCGCTCAGCGAACGATGCATCTCGACAATGGCTTTGATGATAGTCCGACTTATCTATCTCATTTTGGGCATCCGCACCTTCAAGATCGGCCAGGATCCTCAGCCACTCGTCGTCCGACGAAGACATCGATACTTGCAAATAACAGTAGTAAGTATGACTGTTCGACGCTGTTGTTATTGCTCGGACAAAACAAAGTACAGCTTCTGGAAGTGAAAGCATGGACGCTTACACAAAGCAAGAGCAGAAATAGCGAGGCAAGGCTATGTCCGCTTCAATTCGCGCAATTTCCACGGCAGAAGCTAAAGGAACGGCCAGCAGCATGATGGCAGCCCCTGCCCTCATATGGGTGTTTTTCGATATACCAGTTACCACCTGGATCTGGCATAGGTCGATCCTGCGCAGGAGTACGTCCTATACTGCCTGCGTATACACGCCAAGCTTAGCCAAGGCCTC
>ML978200.1:23368-234871 GCA_010015745.1 Setomelanomma holmii
TAGTGCATCAAAACCGAGCCGATCCTACCCTGATCCAGGTGGTAACTGGTATTTCGAGAACCATAATATACCACTGCATCACGCTGGGAAGTCATTGGAATTCTGTCAAATTTGTGCGAGGCGTACACCGCGACCAATTCGAAATATGTAAGGAAACACGCACCTACTGTGTCGAAGATGCGGAATTGAGGACGAACTTAGTTAGGCTCGCAGGTATGGCTGACGGGAATTGATCTGACTGGCTGCTTCGCTTTTAGGATCGATATGGCTGCATCTGTTCCCCGCCATGTCATTCGTACTGAGCCAATGAAGAGAAAGAGTCTGATCGCCACATGGTAAGCTCGCGAGAAATCTGCAACGACGTATGGTCGGGTTAACACCACTGCAGGTGCGGCCCAGCGGTATGTCATAAAACAGAACGCGTGGTACAATGAATGTTGGCGTTGCTTGCTTGCAAAATATCGCTTAGACGGCAAGGCAAGCATGCCGAAATATCAGTCCCTCAGGCTCATGTTGTTCCCCCAGTTCGAACCGTTATCTATCATAGACATGCGCAACCGAGTTCCCATTATGAGATTGTTGAGAGCTAGATTGCAACGTCGAGGATGCGACCAAAATCATACGCGTCGCTGATATTGCTCTCGAAAAGCTTCAGTGCAGTCGTAAACAGGTTATGAATGATCGATCAGTAT
Organism: Setomelanomma holmii; assembly: GCA_010015745.1. Classification (NCBI taxonomy): domain Eukaryota; kingdom Fungi; phylum Ascomycota; class Dothideomycetes; order Pleosporales; family Phaeosphaeriaceae; genus Setomelanomma; species Setomelanomma holmii. The sequence goes on from ML978200.1 coordinate 24,061, forward strand.
TCACAATCTAACCCTCCACCACGTCCGTATCCTCGGGACCATGCAAAAGTAGTGACAACGAGGTCGCCCATCAGACGAACCCGTTATATATTACCCCATCTTCCTCTCCACCGCGCACTTCGTGCAAGGAGATATGTGATCAACAATATGCAAGAAATGAAATCTGGCCCGACAATACACACCATGATAAGGAGAGTATGCACAACCATGCTGGGCCCCATTTTAAGAACGCGCGACCAAGCGAATTAACACCGTGGATATCCAAGGATTGACATGAACCATAACAACGCAAGAGGAAACATCGACCGTCAAGGCTGGCTTATAGAAGGCAGACTCCAAAGATCGCGATGACAATGGCGAGCGCAGAGCCGCCGACACGGCCAAGACCGGGCTCGACGGATGAGCCAGTGCCAGTGCTACTGCCGCTGTTTCCACCTTGGCTGAAGCCAGTCTGTGAATCTCCACCAACGGCCTGTGTCGATCCAGCTGAGTTTGAACCTTGCGTGGCGGAGGCAGCGGCCGCAGTCGTCTCCTCGGCACGGTTGCCGCCACCAGGGTTACCACCTGGAACCATGGCCACGGACTGCGTAGCCTTTGCGTCTCCAGACTTGGGCGCATCACCAGGCTTCTCTCCGGTGCCTAGCAGAGAACCGAGAATGACCTGCTTATCCGTAATTGCGACAGTGTCATTGGTGCCGCGCGCATCGGTGTACTGGTACGACTTGGAGCCCTTCTTCTGAGCCATCGACGGTGGGTCATAGCACTGTACAGTGACTTCTGAGAAGCGGGCGTAGTAGTATCCATTCTGCATGTAGGGAGAGTTCCAATCGATCTCGCCACCAGCCCATTCGATCGTGCCCTTCTCGTTGGAGGAGAGACCGGCGGGCCAGAGGGACAGCATGATGCGCGAGGGTGTTTGGGGGTAGTCGAAGCGGCCAGAAGTCGCATTCCAAGTGTCTTTGCGGTTCAGAGTTCTTTGGTCTTTGCCATCGATAGACCACGTGAGCGAGTCTTGCTGCCAGTCAATGCAGTACTCGTGCATGTTAGACACAGTGTCGCCGCCAGGTACTGTCAAGTTCTTGCCATTGTTGTCTATGCATGTCAGCTGTGTGATACGGGGGAGCGTGCAAGGTTACCTACAGTTGGTGACACCCTGGGAATAGAAGTTGGACTGCACGTGGCCAGTATCAACACCGACCCATTCGAAGTCGATTTCGTCCTTGACATCGGACATGAGAATGAAGGCCGTGACAACACCCTTGCCTTGTGCGGTGCTCAACTTGGAGCAAATCTTGCCGTACCAGACGTAGTGTGTTGACGCAAGCAGTGTTCCAACTGTGCCTTGTGCCATGGTCAACAAAGTCGACTTTTTTCCGCTACTTGGGTCTGTGTAGATGGCGGGCATGCCCTGCGACTGCCAGTTGATCTTGGACGCATCGCCGAGGTACTTGTCAATCGTCTGGACATCGTCGAGCGAATCGAGCGTGTAAGTGCCGGACTTGCATACGGGGCCGGGAACGCAGGAGTCGAAGGAGCTGGACATGAGAGGGTCGCATCCACCAAGGCAGAAAGCGCCGACACCACAGTCGCCATACACTATAGAGATGTTAGCAACGTATTTAACGGCACTGAGCTGAAGGCTACACACGAGAGCAGCAAGGTGTGTCCGAGGGGCAGTGGCTGTCCTTGGTGCACTTTGCGCCGGCAAAAGCAGTGCCGACGAGGGCTGCGGCTGTGACAGCAGCGGAAAAGGCGCGACCAACCATGTCGGCGGTGGTTTTCGCAGACTTCGGATGTCGTGTAAGGTTGCTAAGTGTGGAGTGCAGCTGTCAAAAAGCAGCGACCGTCCAAGCGACCTTCCGTGTCGCAATCGCAACTGGTGTCGCAGTTTCCAAAAAAGTCGATGAAACGACAGGCACGATCTCAGTCAGGTTCCGGGATTGAGGGCTGAGCGAATGGGGCGTGGGGCGATTGTAATGCGGTTGAGGCTCCCCTGAATGTATTCAAGACGAGTAGCGAGCGTGTGTGTGGTGGGAATTAAACACTGCGGGTTAGTAGCGAATGAAGGGCCCGAGGGAAAGAAGACAGCGCGATAGAAGTAGGAGTGAGAGTTGACCGCAAGCAAAAGAAGGGGATGACATCTCGTGTTCCCATCTGGACGAGGGCCGCTAGCCTTGACCGGCCTGTGTGGGCGGGAGGCGGCTCAGGTCTCAGCGAACCACCAACAGCAGGAACGCACGTGCTGTTTTCAGCTACGAGATATGTGAGTCGCGACAATCATCAATATCACTAGTCATTCACTAGCAATACCCTCATTCATCCACACTTTCTGCTCCTCGTCCTTTGTGAATGTTTTTCCAGGCCATTTTGCCCTGCATTGCCACTGCGTCTGCTTCAAACCTTTAGCGGCGTACTGGCGGCAGCAATCGATATGGCGGAGTGACGCCCGATTGCGCTAAGTTTATTATTGGATTTTACTGCAGGGACTTCCTCCACCCGCACAACTCGACCCACGTGCTCAGTTCCCCAGTGCGTTCGGGGAATGTTGGTTGTGGAACTTCAAAAGCCCATGGCCAGGTTGCGCGACGTCACTTGAGCGTTTTTGCATTCCGACGCATGGCGATGTTGGTGTTCGAGTGACGTTTGTGCCTGCAAACGTTGTTTCGTGCGGCTGTGACCCCTGAGTTACCTGCAACTCGGGTCCTTGCTTGCCGAGTACGAACAAGACTCACCATCGCGATGATCCAACATAGCAGACGTCACGAAGCAATGCGACCTTCTTCGACTGGCGACAATGCGTGTTCAGCTCACTCCAATGGGAACTGGACATTCCCTATGGTGTCCGCATAGCCCTCGACACGATTCCCTGCATCAAGCTCCAGCATCCACTGGTTGCTGCACGCATCTGGGCTCAAGCCTGTGCCCAACCCCAATCCCGTGGTTGGGCAATCCATGGTCGAAGCGTTCATTGCTGACAAAAAGCTTAGAGGTTTGAAGGTCACGCTCTGTAAAATCGAGGTCGCCTGTTCAGGCTGCCGAAGACCTTCTCCCGCCATATCAGCAGTCATGGCCTTAAAATAGAGCCGGCCGTCTTCGTCTTTCTCTGATGCGCCCAGAGTAGCTGGCAAACTCATTTTGAGGGACTCGATCGCCTTTCTTTCCTCGTAGCCATTCTCCTCGATTCTATCTAGCACCGTTTGTTTGACATTCTCAAACACATCGCGATACTTCTTGGCCGCTGGCCATCGCTCCGTGATGATGTACAAAACGATCGAGCACGCGTTCATATCATTGCTCGTCTTAATCCCAAATACGTCTTTCGGTGACAGCCACGTACAGTAGATCAACGTCAACCCAGCCAGGAATACAGAGTGAAGAGCCATGAGCGAGAAACCGACGCTCGCTTTTTGGTGCAGGCGCTTGTAGTTCTGACACACGCCTCCGCATGCTTCGACACACTTTACCAAAAAATGTGGATTCGCAGACGATACCAGCAGGTGCGGATGCAGCAGGAAGCGTATGCACTTGTAGTGATACACCATTTGCGATTCACATACATGGATTGTGCAGGCGTGTGCAGCACAGGTGAGGTCGGAGCTGGGAGTAGTATTCGTCAATGGTAACTTGGAAATTGAGGTCTTCTGGTTTCCGGGTGCAATTGTTGTGGCGCGGCATCGTGGCGCGCTAATGATCAAGCTGCTTGAGGGAATGGTTCACTTCCGACTCGGATGCGCTTGAAGGATCGTCAACACGATAGATGGGTTGTTGGATATTGGACTCGATTATGCGAAGCCGGCAGATGTGGATGAAGCAGGACATGGAGCTCGGTCTCTGGCGGGTTGGATCTTGGTTGCTTGGGAGTTTCGTTGCCGACAATATTCGAGTGATGTCCGCTTCGTCCTCTACGTCCTCGTTGATGTCAAGCGGTAACCGTCGATATTCAGTACCCATTGATTGATCAGATTGGCATAGCAGCTGACCTCCGCATCGACATCTCGATCCGAGATGGAAAATGGCCTTCCGAGGATGATGCTCACTTGCCGGTCCAGGCAGTATGTAGTCCAGAAAATCACTGTTTCATGGTCTAATCTTCAAGGTTGCGAAACTAACACTGCACGGGAAAGTATAGCAAGAACATGAGGGGAAGACGTATGATTGTCGCTATCGTCGGAATACCACTAGTCGATAAGAGCGGGGCATGGCCAAGGTATGTATCTACACCAACCCACGTTCGCATCAATTGCCGGGTATAAGCATCCGTGAGTGCATCGAGACGCACCCACGACTCATGCACGAGTCCACTTGAGCTTGTGTGAAATCTAACACGCCTCTCAAGCTGACTCACAATCTTGTGGCCCGAATCTCTAGTATGGAATAACAAAGAACGATCACAAACATTCTCCATCTAATCCAAGGACCGGGCCGCAGCTTTTCAGGAATAGAGACGTCGAGCTTACAGTAGCGCATAACATCCATCGGTATGCCTTGTGCTTAACCACGACATGCTCAAACGTGTTCACCAAGTACACTTCGTAAAGTCCATTCCTATGCGCGCTGCATAACGGTTAATCTATCAACTATCTTTCGATCAAAGCGTAGTCTCTTGAACTTGCGCCAACGTTCTCTCTAGACTAATACACGTTCCAGAAACTTGGTAGGAACGTTCACAAACCTCGTCCTCACAAACCCACGTGAAAATTTCTCCAAGACATCATACGTCGGATTCGCAGTAACGCCGCGATCCAAATGATCGTGCACCAAGAAGTGCACGGCCCAGATACTGGGAAACTCCATGCGATCAACCTTCTGCCCGCGATATTCATCCGCCATGAGCTCGATGAACGTCTCCGGACTAAGTAAGGAGCGTAGCCAGTCCCACTCGTCTTCGTGACGAACGAAAAAGCCTGCATTGCAGTTCGAGCATTTGTCGCCTGCTCGCCCAAGGACAACGTGACCAAGTGGAGCGGGCTTTGTTGGCCCAAAAGAGTCAAGTGATACTGGGTCTGTAGGTGGTGGGTACGACGGTTGTTGGGACAGGTGCTCGATCGTCTTCTTGGGCGGTGGGACTTCGATCGTCGGCATGCTTTTGTTCGAGAAGTGCACGTACTGCGTCAGCTGCGGTATTAGTGTCGGGAAGTACTCTTGGAACTGCCTTAATGTTAGTTCTGAGGCCAAATTGTTCTGCCGAAAATGCCTTACTAATTGTGGCTCGGCCTGTCTCTTGTCTGGTGTTGTAGTCGCTGCTGGCCAACTTTGCATGACGATCTCAAGTGCAGGCTTCGCGAAGTTATCCCAGCTAAGATCTTCCTTCTCTTTCGCTTGGGCCACGAGCCTAAGATCGATTGTTGCAGAGTTGTAGTTCCGTGGATTGGAAGGCACTGATCCATAATTTGTCAGTGTCCATTGCAGGAACTTTGCCATACGCTCCGGACCAGTTCGATGCTTCATCTGAATTCCGGCCATTTTGATCTTTTTGGGAATATCAAGACCAATCAGGGCCCAGTGTAGCTCCGCTGTGTAGCCGCCGAAAGCGGTGATCCCTACTTTGGTAGTGCGCGGAGGAGGCTGGCCGGTGATACCGGAAAGTTCGACTCTTTCCTTGCCCACTTGGGTGAATGTCACCTTGTCAATCACCGCGGTCACGTCACAATTCAGATAGTACATTCCTTGAATTACGTAGAGGAGCTGCTCTTTGCAAGTCTCAGTGGTCACGATTCCGTCGGTGTCAGGGGTCTTTGTGATGATGACGACGTCGCCAGCGAGACCAATCTCGACGATTGGGTAGCCAATTTTGGTGATGTGGTCGAAACCTAGGCTTTTGAACCTGGCAGCTGGTCAAAAAATATTCCGATGATGATACAAGATGACACACCCCAGTGAAGTTACCTCCAGTAACATAGGTCGAGCATTCGATCAAATGTCCTGCGATCAAACTTTGTGCGAGCTTATCACACTCTTCTGGCTGCCAATTATGCTACCAAGTTGCGGCAGCTACAATTGGCGACGCGTCTTCGATGCGTCCGCAGACTACAATGTCGGCACCAGCATGGAGTGCTATGACGACTGCAGTGCTGCCGAGGTAGCACTGCGCGAAAAGAGGTTCATACGGCCAATCTTTCAATGGCATGCCTGTGCAGATCGACTTCAGTTCATCGCCAGTCTGCATCGCCGCCTTTACATTATCCATTACAATATCTCCTTCGACCCATGCGATTGTCATGTCGAGATTACTTGTGATGACCAGTTTGTCCACGCGATCGAATAACTGCTTCGTCGCAACTGTGCCCGCGTTGGCGATCAGTCGTTGTTTCTTTCTTGCCAAACTTTCAATCGCAGGCTCCAGGGCTTCTATGAAGGACAGCGCGTAGCCAATGGCGTTCGAATCTTGCGAAATCGCGTACGCCTTTGCTGGCATATTGAGCTCAGACATCCAGTCTCCTACGAAGATATCAATGGGCTCATCAGAGGCGCTGGCTACAGCCAGAGCTTCGCGCCGATCAACCGGAGAGCCTGATATATTCTCAATGTGTACTGGACGCGTGGTAAGATCTATTGAGCCCATTCTCACGGTGGTTTAGGACGTCGGTGTGAAGGTCGTTTTCGATAGATGGTAGGAAAGCGTCGTCGCGAACCCAGAGCCCGCATTGCTGCTTCCAACATGGACGCGATTACTAAGTCCATTGCTCACGGGAGTCTAGTCCAAGGCGGGAAAAGAGCAATTCTGCATGCGAGGGAGGAGCGTTAGGCCACTGCTTCCGAAGCGGCCGAAGAATGCGTATTCACCGTCACGCTCGCGCTAGCTACATCCTACTTGTTCGGAAGTCCCACTTCTTCTTCCGCCCACCACGAAGATCACTGTCACACAGCTCTCCGAGTGTGGAGTTGGACGGGCCGCCTCCTCATGCCTGGTGCGTCACCGTGATGATGGCCGCGTCTTGGACTGTGCATGTAGAGATGCCGTCCGCGATCGCAGCTCTTCTCCACACACAATGCCTTCTGCGAAGATACCCAAGAAAAGAACTTATCTCAACTTCTTTGAGCATGGCTGCGTTGGCTCGTACATGTCTCCGGGGCAATGGCGGTAGGCAAAATTCTCACGACCTCTAAATCACAAAGCTAACGAATACAGCGACCCGAACGACACCGGCGAGAGCAAAGATCGCCTTTCGTACTGGCTGAATCTCGCGCGCGCAGCTGAACGTGGTAAAATATCCTTCATGTTTTTCGCCGACTCATACTCGACCTTTAACATATTCGGTGGCTCTCCGGATGCCGTGCTACGATGGGGTTCGCAATTCGCTGTCATCGATCCAATGGTCATAATACCAGCGATGGCTTCTGTCACGAAATCACTGGGCTCGTTCCTGAACTTCAGAGACGCGGATTGATGTGGGAAAAAAACGACGTTGAGGGAGGAACGCTCAGGGAAAGCCTGTATAGTACCAAAGGCATGAGTAGGTTACGAGAGGATCATTACGGACATCTGTTCAAGTATGATACGGATTTCGAAGGCGATAGTCTGGCTGCGTGGGAAGTGGAAAACGCCGAGAAGTTAGTCAATGGTGCAAATGACGAGCATACGCCTCCGGCGAAGAGAAAATGCCTGGCTTAATTGTACACATATCTGACAACTTTCGCATTATTATTGAAAAAGCATCAGCGTCTAGTGTTGTACTGCGAAGCGTCCAGAAGAGTCTCAGATGTGGCTCTCCAATAGAAAGACCAGTTTTCCGAGTGTTGATGGAGCTGAAGCTGGCAGCTTCGATGAATCAGTCGCCGATTAAAGTGATGGTGCATTCTTTCGTGTCCAGAATTTTGCGAAGCGTACCGTTCGATTCATCCCCAACCAGTCTTAGGGAGTATAGTGCGGCTGAGATGTTTAGATGTTTCTCACGGAAGCAAACTTGGTAGAGCTTACATCAGCGCAAACATTCTGAAAGTACGAAAATGGTGCCATGTTGCTCACGCCCTCGCTGCTAACAGTTGTGACCAGGACAATCGGGCGCAGTACCGTAGTTGATATCGTCAATTTGTAGTTCTGCACAGTTGTACGTCCTTCCTCGTACGGTCAAATCGTGATGCGCTTGTGCTTTTCCCAGTCATTGTTGGACGCGCCATCGCCCGCTTTCCACGTTGGAACCGGTGTCTTGGAAAGCTTCCAAACATCAGACGGGATGTAATCCGGTCGCGAGGCTTCGATTTAGTCCCAGTTGCCATGAGGGTTCCGTTTGATCACTGCTTCCTTGTCGGGTGCTTCAATTGGGACGCCAGATGAATGGAGCGAGGGTGTCATGGTGTGGATTCAGAATTGGATGTAAGCGCACCTCTCACGAGCACCGTGCGATGGTAGCGACGGACTGTGCCTGAGCACTCCACGCGGTCACTATCATCACCACACCTAGTCGTCAAGAGCTGCCCGACGCATTTGGCTGAAGAAAGGTGTGCGGGAGTGCAAGACCGACGCGTCGGGAGGGCATTGACGTAACGAAGCGCTGGAAGCATGGTACCGATGCGCTAGCCAAACCAGGAGCAAGCGCTATTCGCCCCCTTCGCCCCACCACTCCTCAATCAAGCTTATCTGATACGTAGCCATCGCGCCCAATGAAATCCTCCACATCTAACGACATTCGATTCCGCGTACGCTCACCCAGATAGAGCTGTCGCTATCATGAGTTCGTTGGGATACTTTCCGATTAATCCTAGCTCCAACTTCCGAAGTTCACCATGTTCGAGACCTCACCTTCCAGATACTTGAGCTCATGCAGCTTCGAACCACATTGCTGGATCAAAAACTATTGGCTTTGATCCATCATGGTGTCTTTTCCAAAGCCTCGTCTTCCGCGAACGTTCAAGTCCATTGTGGTCAAGGAGAATAGCCACGACACTCGTTGGTCCAACCCTGACATCGTTCCTATACCCAAGGAGCAAAGATAGTACACGTCAAAGGCCTTTTTTGGATACTGGTATGTTCAATCATTTGCATTAGGATGAAATCGAGATGACTGACACTCTCAGGATTGCCGCAGGTGTCAACACTACAGCATGGGCGCTTGGCTCTTCCCATCTCGCAGCAGGCCTTGACGCCGGCGGAGTGATTGGAGGCGTCCTGGTCGGCGGCGTCATCGCCGGCATAGTAGCCTTCCTTTGTGGTGAGCCTGGCGTCAAGTACCATCTCAGCTTCCCAATGATGTTCAGGGCTACATTCGGAATGTACGGCTCCTACTTCGTCAATGCCATCAAGCTCTTTGCCAACTTCATCTTCTGCGGTATCCAATCGTATTGGCGTGGACTGGCTGCGAAAGTGGTCATTGCTTCGATCTTTCCGAGCTTTCAGGACATGGAGAACACTCTGCCGGAAAGTGCTTATATCACGACCCAGCAATTGATTGGCTTCATCTGCTACATCATGATTTTCACGCCATTAATGTTCATCCATCCGAGCAGAATACAGCCGGTGCTCTACGCGGCTTTCTACGCGGTGACTGCTGCCATGTTCGGATTGTTCATCTGGGCTGTTGCGGCGAACGGAGGTGCTTCCCAGCCTAAGCCAGCAAAGGACATCTCAGCCGCCGACCGTTCGTTCAGAATCTTGCTAGCAATCAGTTCTGTAGCAGGAGGCTGGACGGGAAGCAGTATCCGGTGAGTGAATGATGCAGCAAAGTCTCTCGAAAGTGGCAGGATCTGATACACAACAGTCAAGCCGATTGGACGCGTTTCGCCAGAACCAAACGAGCACCGGTCTTCAATCAATTCATTGGTGCACCCCTTACGGTAACGGTCACGGCAACCTTGGGCGCGTTCGCCACTTCTGCAGTTCATGACATGTATGGGAAATTGATCTAGAACCCAATTTCCGTCCTCGAGATGTTGCTGAACACACACTATAACGCGGGGACCCGCGCTGGTTGCTTCTTTGCTGGCTTGGACTTTTTCACCAGTCAAGTCTCAGTATGCCTCCCACCTCCAGTGCATTGATATGCTGGCTGACTTCAAACAAGGTCAATCTTGCCCAAAACCCTATCTCGTGCGGAATGGACCTCGCAGCTTTGTGGCCCAAATATATTGACGTTGCATGCGGGGGTGTGATGATGTGTATCATCGGATAGCTTATCAATCCCTGGCGATTGTGAACCAGGCTGGTACTTTCATTACCGTGCTGAATTCGTTCGGCATGTTTGTAGCTCCGCTCGCTGGATTGAACGCGGTCGACTTTTGGCTCGTGCGAAAGCGGAACTGGCGAGTCCCAGATCTGTACGTTGGAGATTCACGCCCGGTCTACTGGTATACTGGTGGCTTCAATTGGAGAGCAATGGCGACATGGGTGTTGACCATCTGGCCATCATTTCCTGGCTTCATCAGCGGAACGACCGGCAAGAAAGTTGCTCTTAGCTGGACTCGGACATTCCAAGTCAGTTGGATTGTAGGTTTCATGGGCGGTGCGTTGGTGTACTACGTCATTTGCCTGATCATTCCTCCGCCTGGCAAGCCCTATGAGAGTGTGCTTCTGGAAGCGGAAGATGAGGTCATCGACGGGGTTGATGTCTCAAGCGGGGTCAAAACTGATGCGAGCTCTGCTAGTGCTGAGGCCGTGGATGTGGAGATGGGATCCAAGCGATAAGAATCCAAGAGAGCACTACCTGTCATTACCTTGTATAGACGATCGACGAAGCTCCAAATCCGCAGATTATCGGAACTCCTATGATCCATGTGCTTCGGAAGTAATCTGCCGAGGGAAAAGATACTTAAAGTCAGTGAGGTTTGCCGCCAGCTTTGGAGACTTCCTGCCTTCGGCCGCACCCATTGTCACGATGCAGGTTCTCAAAGCCTGTGTCACAACGCCATATGGTCAAATACACTATCGCCATGCTGTTCCCGCCCCAACATCCGGTCTTCCACCACTTCTTCTCCTCCACAAATCTGCCTCGTCATCCGCCAGCATGACAAAGCTCATGCTCCACTTCTCGTCTCTCGGCTACCGTTGTTACGCGCCCGACATGCCAGACTTCGGCTCATCGTTCGATCCGTCAGAATCGGCTATCGAGGAGATCTCCCAAAAAGGTCTGGCTTGGTATTGTGAGCTCTACGCTGGCGTGTTTCATGATCTTGGAATTTGGGATGATAAGACTGGAGCTCATATCATTGGCCATCATTCTGGAGCTGCATTGGCACCACAACTGGCAGTAATGTTTCCGAGCATTGTCAGAATTATATGCCTTGTGGGTCCAATTGTTGTCCGCGAAGCAGAGCGTATCGCCATGACGGAGAAATTCATGGCGCCGTTCAATACGCCTGAGCCGTCTGGCGAACATCTAAGCAAGACGTGGGACTATCTTGGGCGGATGGGCGTGACATCTCATGGCGCGTGTTCTGCACCTCCGACGTCATGTACTCCGGATGACCTGGAGTTGTGGCAACGCGAGCTGCTTGATCATGTTCGGGCATGGAATGGCAGGTTGCAGATCTACGGGACGGTGTGGGCGTGTGATTCCGAGGCGTTGTTCAAGCAAGTGCAGTGACCGGTCCTGGCGCTATGTGCGAAAGACGATGTATTGCTCGAGCATCTGAACAACGTGTGGATGGTCAGCAATTACAAGAACAATCTCTGCGGGTATACGAGCAACACAACGGTAAGATCTCCACTCCAAGTAACCCCTAAAACTTCAGCATGTCGTTGTTTGCAGAATGCAAGAGAATTAAGTTACAATAATTGGTTCGCCGACACTTACCGTTCCCGTGACAGTGAATGACTGCTCGCGCTAATTGTCTCAAGCCCGTTCCTCTTTCTATATATTCATGTACGCTCAAGCTCTCTCTTCTACATCCCACTTGATCGGCACGACGCTAACTTAAGGTCAACACTGAGATCAGACTCCGCCATGGCAGACTCTACGTAAGCTCTCCTTCGGCCCTGCTGTATTGCGTCATTGATCATTGTTCCATAGCGTTCACGAGAACCACCTCGGTATCAAAGCTATCGAGGACCCCGAGTCCATCGAGGCGGGTGCAAACGAGGATAGTACAGGTCTCCGCAGGCGAAAGCCTCGTCCACGTCGTGTTAGTCGTCCCTACCGGGTCCACAGCAAGAATGACCTGCTGCCTTACACAAAGTTCCTCAATATATATCTCGAGCGAAAGTACCAGCGCCTTTGTGTAAGTCAGAAGTCCTCTCGTTTCACACTAATGATTGCCAACGTGCGTAGAGAAGCCCCAGACTTTGCTCTTCCTCGCATTGCCTGACGAGCTTCGCAAGGTGGTGTACAAGTACCTCCTAGTCAGCAGGCAGCCTATCAAGATGTGGGAAGAGACTGGTAAAGTCTACCAGAATCAGAATTGGCGACGACAATACACAGACATCATGAGTCGGGAAATCTGCACCGGCCGCAAGCGCTGCAACCTAGGCCTCCTGAGGACGGGCAAGCTAATCAACGCCAAAGCTGCCGAGATTTTATACGGTCAGAACGAGTTCCGATTCTCTGGCAAAAACAGACTTATGGCAGCCTTCGCATATGTTACCAAGATCGGCCCTGGAAACCTCGACTACATGACGTCCCTCACTGTTGGCATGCCGTTCCGCTCGAGCAACGAAAGGCATGTATGGCGAGAATCGCAATCCTTACACTTGGATGCGCATCCACGAAGTGTACGATCGTGTTCCGTTTTCGTACTCGGCAAAGCTATGGCGCTACCGCAAGCTGTACAGGAGCTTGACCTTCGAAGACTCGTGGTGCGCGCTCGCCTGGAAGTTGACCACGGCATCCCGCCTGCAGCATCTGAACTTCGTTCTTCCGAAGAATTGGGAGTCCTATTCTGACCCCTCGAAGAAGCTTGTCAGTGTGATCGACGATCCTGTTACTGCAAAACCTCAGCTAGTAATGCATGTAGTGCGCATGCTTGGCACAGGCGACGACGTAACCAAGATGTCATACTATAGCGCTAGCTTGGTCCGTACTATCAACTCTCTTCGCATTTGTCGCTTCCATCTTTCTACCTTCGAGCCAGACAGATGCTGGACCATCGCATCGCAGAAGCTGTATGTTGATCAGCATGGTTGGTTCACCACAAACGAAAACATGAAATAGAGCGAAGACTTGGAGCGATGTCATCCAGAGCATTGTGCATTTGTTGCGAAGGATGCAAGGTTGGTGGTGGTAGACGACAGAGACAAGACTGCCGGATTTGGTGCATGTTAAGATCGTGAGGGTGATATAGCATGACTTCAGATGCAATACATGGAAGACGAGAATAGTTGGTCAAAGCAGAACATAGCTGACCTCGAGCCATTTTGCTGAGGAGACGAACGAGATGTTTGGGACTATGTCCGAGAACAACAGCTCAATGATTTTATATGCTTCTCGAAATGACACATGACGTTACCTCTCCGGACTTCGGTCAATCCATGCCGTGTTGCCAAGACGACCATCGAATGGATATTGAAACACCTTCTCGAGCGACGAGTAAGGCTCATATTGCTTCTGATTCATGACAATAGTGATGTTAGCCGCAGCTCTTCCGGTCGCATTCCACCCTGGGCCGTAATCCTTGTACTCGGCCATGGTTGTGTTCGCACCAAGACGTGGATCAGTAGCACCCCATGCAATGTAACCGCTGGGTATGATCGAGTCGTCCAAGTAGCAGTTGGCGAAGATTGAGCGGTGTCCAGCATTCCAAGGACGACCAAGCGCGCATTTTCCCGTGAGGGCAAGAGACGAGTTTGCTTTCTTCACGTCTGAGTCGTGGATGTATACACCCTGAGAGCCGTGAATAACTGTTTTCTGTGGTACCATGGCACTTACATATTTGTTCTCGAAAGTGGTGTTCGTGCCCTTCCACGCTGTGATACCACCACCACAATTGCGAAGTGTGACAAGACTGGACTGAACCCAGGCCGTGCCGAAACCATAAAAGAAGTCGGTTTGACCAGCGATTTCGTTCTTGTAGAAGTAGGCATTACCCAACTTCCCAACGTACACCTTCACTGAGCATTAGCAATGTGCTAACAAGCTGTATGGAAACTTACCGTGTCCTGGTAGGAATAGAAGCCACAGTAATAGAAACCAGTGTTCGCGTAGCTTACAGACACGGCAAGCGCGGGCCCAGTTGCGTAATTCTTGAAGTCATTGATGAAGTCGATGTTGTAAGCTCTGAAGTCGGCATTACCAAAAGGTGTGTCGGCGGGCACAGGGTTTCCTGTCTTATATGAGCATATGCTAATGGACGGTTATTTGGATTATCTGTGACTTGTCATACCTGTTGGACCGCTTCCGGTGTAGCTGGAGTTCAAAGTCGGTGCTACCGTGAGCGTTGATGTGAATGCATTGTCAAGAGTCGAGTTCAGCGTGGCACCTGTGGCGGCACGCCAGATGATGCTGACACTGTTCTTGCTTTGGTCGTTTGGAGATCTGGTTTGGCCGAAGAGATATACAGGACCTGGCCGCGTGACATTGACTTGCTCAGTGTAGTTGCCTGGTAGGATCAAGATATGATGAGCGGTCGTATCACTCGGAAGACTGAGAACGGCTGATTGCACAGTGACGTACTTCTGGCCAGGTCCCACGAGAAGTGTGTTCTTGGCGCAGCCGTCCAGTGGGTTCTTCGAGGGAAACTGGCAAGTTCTGCGATTGACAGCGGAGAACGCTGCGCAAGCTTGAAAAAGGCCAATGAGAACAGTGGCCACACGCATGGTAAAGGCTGAAGCAAGTAAGTAGTGCATAGTCGAATCTCTTGGCCCTTCTGCTTCTTATAGCATGTAGTCGTGCTCGCCACGAATCAAGCGCAGGCCGAGAGATTGCAGCGACGTAGCCCTGGTCAATGACCCGGGAAATAGTAGCCACGGAGCTGTTCCAATCTCGTGTGGCCCACAGCGAGTGACAGACCAACACCAATCTTCCAGCTGTGCAAAGCCAATCATATCGTCTACGAGTTTTGCCGAACCGCGGGGTGTGGCTTGGACGATTTCTGGAGATCCTGGGGAAGATGGAGAGACGAGATTCCACCAATCAGCGAAAACACTTCCCCGGAAGTACCTGGAGCTTAATTCGCATATTCGTGGAGTGAACAGCAGCACCAAGCTTGCGATGAAATATGCGCTAATGTGGTACATATCTTATAAAATGAAGCTGTCTGAGCTGTGCGGTATCCTTTCTTGACTCAGCTCGAGTCTAATTCGACAAGGCGCAGAACAAGCTCTGCAAAAAGGCTTATTATTGCTTAATGTTTGGTTGAGAGGTATCCGCGTCATCCTTCTTGCGTGCAGTTGACTGCAAAGACTGGCGCTGCCACAATGTGTGCTCGATACGTTTGTTCTGCGAATTGGTACTCTGGCAATCGTCCCAGCAATACGCGCGAATGGAAGGGCAGCCGTGCGGTGTCATACTCTTGAGGGCAAGCTCGCTAACATACCATCGTGTATCGCTTTCGATGAAGAATGTCATGAAGATACAATGATGGATCAACCCCCATCAATGATGGAAAGGTGAAGTCGTGGCTGCTGCTGATGGCTCGCGCCTGTCGCGTCGGCATTGGCTCGTGCCGACGCGTTTCATTCCGACCGTTCCGCATCACTTCTCTCCCGTCTTATACAGCAGCGATGCATTTGCACAGACCCGTCACTCTACGATGCGCACGACGCTCAGAAGATCATGCGACGCTTGCGCTAGATCCAAGTTGCGTTGCGATCTTCTCCTACCGCAATGCTCGCGATGCTCGAAACGGAGCATTGATTGTCTCTACGCCAATGAGCCATTATCCGCATCGCTGACAGCTGGTGTCGCCACCACATCAACGCAATCGTCTCCGGATTCTGAGTTTGCAGTTCAAAAGCTTTCACCAAGTCCAGAAGTCCGTGTTGTCAACCCCGGGGTTCAGTCTTTCGATCCATTTGACTCATACCCCAAAACCAGACTTCCACGAGCGCACGTCCAGCGGCTCATCCAGCATTGTCAGTCTCTTCCTTTGATAATCATTTACACCCAGGCTGAGATCATGCAGTCCTCTCCTCCATCACATTTCAGTATTATCCGCTCGACATGGACGCCTCATCAAATCCATTCGTGACTTCTTGGTTCCCGCTTGCTCTTGCAGATCCAGCACTGTTTCACGTTTCGCTGCAGACTGCCTCGCTAGATGTCGAGTTGCGAGCACAACAAGGCTTTCCCAATTCGGACATACTGATGGTAGACTCAGTGTCATTGCTGAGACGCAAAGTACAGGATCCTAGTCAGGCTTTACGCGACGAAACTTTGGACTCAGTTGTGACTCTAGCTGCCATTGAATTTGGCAAAGGTAATGTGAATGTGGGTCAGGCGCACATTGATGGCGTAAAGTCAATGATTCGATTACGAGGAGGGATCCAGCAAGTGAAAATGGTGAGCCCGCTCACGGCAAGAATGGTCGCCTGGTATGTCACATTCGCAATCATAACGACATCTTACATCTTGCTGATGCCTCCAGGGTCGCGATGATTGTCCAACAGGCTCCTCAATTCATGACACAGGACGATAGCCTCGGCCGAGAAGGGATCGCGCCTCCACCAAAATGGCACGAAGCCATCCCAGCTATCGATGCAGAGATAGTTGACACGCTGGACTTGAACCCTCCCATTGACGACATCCTTGGTCGCCTTCGCTTCTTGTTCCGACAGCCCGGTGGCTTTGACCTGACGACTACGGATTTCCACGATTTGACGTGTTTCGTGCTGCACAGGCTTCTCGACAACACGATTGACTTTACGAAAGACGGAAGCTCGCTAATGTCACTACAGTCGGAGATGACTCGATATGCCATCGTACTGTACCTGCTCTTGCTACACGGACCAACGTACTTCTCGCATGCGCGTCTTCAGTACACGACATCCTTGAAGCTGAAGTCCCTTCTCGAGCAGTGGATGCTTTGGCCATCATTCTCGACATTTCCGGTTACTTCATGGCTATTGACTATTGGCCTAGCAGCTTCTGAGAGTACACCAGAGTACCGTTGGTTCTCGACTCGAGCTCAAGATCTTTCCGCACAATGCCGAATTTTTACGTGGGAGGAAATTCTCTTGCAACTTCAAAGCATTTTGTGGTTCGACAGTCTGGCGACCGACCAGCTCTTCCGTTCACATTGGGAGGGAATTCTCGAGATCACGTCTAACAACTAGCGAGATTATCCAACTTATCCTTAGCTTTGCAGGCCGTATCGGTCTAAAGCTATTCGATTGAAACGTTTGAACCCGCAATTTTGGTATACCAGATGATGGTGTTCGACCAAGCATGGAATAGGACTAGTCTCCGACATGCACGTGCTCGCCATTGGTTGAGACCACTTTGGACCCACAAACGTACTCGGAGACTAGCCTTCTTTCAGCACCCATTGTGCGATGTCATTCGCGATACTAGATCTTCCAATTAGTCGCACGATGAGGCGCAATGCACTGCTAAGCTGGTGGGCGATATGCACAGAATCTTGCGACGCTCGGAGTCTAAGCCAGTTGCAGATAACGGCCTCAGAACACCATCATACACAATGCGGATTATGTGGAGCGATACACCGGCGACACGCGCACATATCGAAGTGCATACCAGACGATGGCATGTGCGTTGGAAGCTGTTGCGGGACTGATTCGACTAGCCATGGTGGGTGCAAAGAGGGAGCCCTTTCAAGCCAGGAGGTTGATGTCCGTTTCTTGATAAAAACAACGATAGCCCATCCACACTAGTGCTGTACCATCAGAACATTCACTATGGCATCCGCAGTCAACAC
Organism: Setomelanomma holmii; assembly: GCA_010015745.1. Lineage (NCBI taxonomy): Eukaryota > Fungi > Ascomycota > Dothideomycetes > Pleosporales > Phaeosphaeriaceae > Setomelanomma > Setomelanomma holmii. Next base: position 41,800 of record ML978200.1, read on the forward strand.
CAGTCAGGCGCCCAATATCAAGCGAGTCAGACCGGCCTCGGACTTCGAAGAGTTACAGTCCTGCTGGCTTTAATAACCTACGATCAAGGTGTGTATTGTGCGATTCATAGAACTATAGTCCATGCTGGCTGACCGCGTTATAGTCATGTATGCACTACGGAAGGGATCACTCGCAGGCCCGAAGTTCAAGATACCCTTCATGGGACCGTTTTTACAAGCACTACATCCCAAATTCGACAATTACCTTGCACAATGGAAAAGCGGTCCCTTGAGCTGTGTCTCCGTTTTCCACAAATAAGCCAGCAAGATACCCGACTTGCCACTTTGCTCTGATATCGTTGGCTGTGTAGATTCGTCGTACTCGCCTGGAATTGCGATCTCGCGCACAAAGTCTTCAAATCCCCGGGCTACACCAAGCCATGCATCGTGCCAATCGCCCCCGACATAATAGGCTCAGACTCGTTGATCTTCCTGCAAGGCAAAGCTCATACCGAATATCGCAGAGGCCTCACTGGGCTTTTCACTAACAAAGCACTCGGTACATATTCTTTTGTGCAAGAGCATGTATATGCGGAGTATTTCGATCGATTCGTAGCAACCACTGCTGCTAGCAACGGCAAGTCTACAAAGTTCATGGCACTTTTCCGGAAGATCAACTGCGCGCTCTCATGTCGAACGTTCTTCGGCGACTACATATCTCAGGATGCTGTCAAAAAGATTGCCAATGAATTTTATCTGATCACCGCGGCGCTCGAACTTGTTAATATACCACTTTCGATGTACATCCCATTCACGAAGACGTGGTGGGGTAAGCGAACAGCTGTTGAAGTACAAACCGAATTCACCAAGTGCGCTGCAGCATGCAAAGTCAACATGTCTACTGGGTCTGCACCAACATGCATCGTCGATCAGTGGGTCTTGCATATGATGGAGTCCGAGAAGTACCGTTCCCGCGTCGCTACCAGCGAGGATGAAGTCCCGAAACCAACGAACCTCATTCGAACGTTCACCGACGAGGAGATTGCGCAAACACTATTTGCCTGTCTCTTCGCTTCACAGGATGCCTCGAGTAGTGCGACAACTTGGACATTCCAAATTCTCGCACAGCGGCCCGATGTTTTACAACGTATTCGAGACGAGAACTTGGCCGCCCGAAATGGCGATCGATATCGACCGTTCGAGTTGTCCATGTACGGCCACCTCACGTATACGAATGCGGTAGTCAAGGAACTTCTTCGCTACCGACCGCCAGTCATCTTCGTTCCCTACGAAGCCACGAAGCCATTTCCCTCACGCCAAACTATACGGTCCCCAAGGCCGCCATGATAATTCCGTCGTGTTATCCCGCCCTGCACGATCCGGTCGCATACCCGAACCCCGAAGTGTTCGATCCTGATCGCTGGATAGATGGCAACGCCGAGTCGAAAACAAAGAATTGGCTGGTCTTTGGGACTGGTCCGCACGATTGTCTTGCGAGAAGATACGTTCCGCTCACTATGGCACACATGATTGGGAAGGCGGCGTTGGAGCCGGGCTGGGTGCATCATGCTACGGAGAAGTCGGAAGAGATCCGTGTCTTTGCTACACTGTTTCTTATGGTATGTTCAAACATGGCGTTCGAGGTGTGCAACGCTGACCACAATGAAGGATGAGTGTCCACTTACATTCACAAGACGGAGCTGAGGACTAAATCGACCTTTCAAGAATTATAGCGGCCTTACGGAGCATTGTGGAGATCTCAACGCAATGGCGTGAAGCACAATCGACGTCATCAGAATTGCAGTACGCTGGTCCAAAACCAGGTTTGTTTCGATGTGATCTAAACCTATGTCGAGGTGCTTCACATTTTCGAAGGGCGACGAAGCTCGTCTTTGCTTTTCGGTAGTCACAATACATAATACTTATACAAACCTTTCCAAGGCTGGTGATCTCGACTACCGGAATCTAGATGATGACTCGTTCTTTGAGATTCTGAAGAAGCCCTTGCTGGGTGCCTTCTAAGAAGTGTATAAACGAGCCATTCGTTTTCAAATCAGTCGCCCGAAGGCAGACTCGCCGCCATCCTGCCATGTCGTTCCTGGGCCTTCTTCAGGGCTGAGTGCCACTCTTCACTAGCGCGATCGCTAATTGGGACTAGTGGAAATAGGCTGGCGGAGACTCAGACGCATGCCTGTTCCGACACCGACCTTCATCTCTGCCCATCAAGTGTTATCATCTGAGTAACCCCTAGAGACACGCAAAGAGAGCCTCGACGTGACGGCGTAAGCGACAAGATGCGTAACGGCATGCAGTGGCCTCCAAGGAGCACGACTCGGTAGCAAGGCGTTCATCGCAAGCCCCCCAGAATGAGATGAGCCATTCCTTCAAGGGTCATACGAAGCTCGAGACAGGAACAAGCCCCCTCCACCCTCTTGGAAGACATCGCTTCTTAACGCCATTCGAAAGGTGCCAAGGGCGGAGCTGTTGGGCTAAGAGCGCCGAGCAATCACGACATCGTCGCTGATCAGCCTGCGCACCGCTCAGAGGGCCATCTTGGGAATACCAAGACAACCTCACCAAACATCTTGTTCTACCTTCCTCTTCAGGCTCTCTTGAACCATTCAACGTCCGCTGACAATACCGCCCGTATGGACACTATGTAACCCAAGGCTGAGAACGTCAATTCGCATGACGATCGCGCAAAGTTGGGCGTTGTCAGGCGTGCTGGCAGGAACAGATTCGCAATGAATCTGTCGTGGAAGGTGCGAAGCTGCCTGTGAGCACGTCATTGCGAGGGTATATGACCTTGCGATCGCCAGGGCACACTGGAGAACCTGCAGTTGTCCCCATCCGCTCCACTGGTTTGGTACCACGAATCGTTGTATCTGAGAAAGGACGGGTACACTAGCGACGGGTGCAACTCTATTTGCACTTCAGTCACACTCCGACGCCGTCAGAGGCACGCGTAGTGACACCGGCAACATGAGCACGAAGTACAATGAGGAGACCAAGGTCGCGAGGGCAGCCAGCACCGATGCCTCTCCACCTCCTAACTACGAGGATACCAGAGTACAGGAAGACAACGCATACGTCTACGATGAATCGCAGAAACTTGGGTACACTGCAACAGTATTCGTCATCTTGAACAATGTAACGGTACAAAAGGAGGGGAGGGACTGCGCTGAATTAACTATCTGAGGTGGGCGGAGCTACATATATAGACTGCCGCACATGAGCTATCCCAACTTGTACTAGAGTAGATCTGGGCAAGGCCCAAACCGTTACAAACAAGATGATTGGGACCGGAAGTACGTATTCGTCCCACCTCATGGCGGGTGCCTGCTGACATTGAGCACAGTCTTCTCCACGCCCTCGAGTATCTTCGCAGTGACAGGGTCTGTCGGCGTGTAGCTGTTTCTCTGGATCATCGGCGGTATCCTGACATTCTGCGGTCTCTCCGTCTTCCTAGAGTTCGGCCTGGCCAATCCCGGATCCGGCGGAGAAAAGAACTACCTTGAGCGTGTGTATCGTCACCCAAAATATGTCGCGACCTGCGTGCTTGCAGCCCAGATGCTGCTTCTCGGCTTCTCATCCGGCAACAGTCTCGCTTTTGGCCGCTACGTCCTCCTTGCTTCTGGATCCGAAGCGCCAGAGGGCTGGGCTGCGCGTGGTATCGCCATCGCTTGCGTCACGTTTTCTGTCGTGCTGCACTCCACAGCTCCGAAATGGGGCATTCGTCTTTTCAATGTGCTCGGGATTTTCAAAGTTTTCATTCTGCTCTTCATCGTCTTCTCTGGCTTTGCAGCGCTGGCTGGGCACCTGAAAGTAGAGCAGCCACATAACTTCGACAATGCTTTCGCGCTTGAGATCAGAGACGGCTACAGCGGCGGAGGAGCATATGGATACTGCCAAGCTCTTCTCCGCATCATTTACTCGTACAAGGGATGGGAGAACGCGAACTATGTGCTTGGAGAGATCCGCAACCCCAAGAAGACGCTGGCATGGAGTGCTCCTCTGGCCATTGGCGGAACCACCATTCTCTACGTCCTCGCTAACGTCGCCTACTTTGCCGCCATTCCCAAGTCTGATCTCGCAAAGAGCGAATCATCGTTGCAGGCCTCTTCTTCCGTAATGTCTTCGGTAACAGCGCCGGTGCACGCAGTCTGCCCGCATTTGTCGCGCTGAGCAATTTGGGAAATTTTCTTGCCGTCAGCTTCGCCCATGCACGCTTGAACCAGGAGTTTGCGAAAGAGGGTCTACTACCGTGGTCACGTTTTTGGGCTTCAAAGAAGCCCTTTGATGCTCCCGCGCCTGCTCTCTTCCTCCACTGGCTCATCACCGTCATCGTGCTTGTCGCCCCACCTGCTGGACCCGCTTACAACTTCATCACAGATCTGTACACATACCCCGGTGCCTGGATCAATGGCTTCGTCACAGCTGGACTCATTCACTTGCACTTCAGCAAGAAAGAGCGTTGGGAGTCGCCCTGGCACACATACCTGCCAATCTCAGTGGTATACCTTGCAACCAACATCTTCCTCGCCATCGTGTCCTTCATTCCTCCAGATGGCGACAGAAATGCAGAAGGCTACCCCTGGATCGTTTTCCCTGTCGTTGGTGTTGGTGTTGGTGTCCTGCTGCTTGGCGTTCTCTACTGGTTCTGTTGGACAAAGGTGTGGCCCAAATTCGGTGGCTACAAGATCGTCAGCGAGAGGTATGAGGATGCTGAAGGTAACGAACATATCCGCTATTTCAAAGTATACACGAAGAAGCATGAGTAGGATTGAGGGGAAAAACAAACTTTGGCTATTAGAGGTCCCAAGTGTGCGCGAAGTCTGTCGTAGCATCACGTCACTGTGAGCAACCAAGACACGGAATGTGCTTTAACATAGAATATCTGAGATCATCACAGTGCATCGCTCCAACTTGACATCAGATATTCAATCCTTCCAGGTAAAGGGTACATGTCCATAAAGCAATGAGACATCTTTCCGTGCTTCACAGCTGACCGAGCCTACTTCTCCCAGACCTTGTCTTTCTCCTCAGTACCGCATTCTCGATACAAGCAGACCAAGACCTTCCAAAAACCCAGCAGAATGTCGTTTTCTACTTCCACAAGCACCACACCAACGCCCAGCCCCACGCCATCAGTCCACCATCCTCCCTCCACAACCGACACATTACCTCCACCAGAGCCAGCATTCATTTTCCACTGGATCTGCCCACGCCCATCTTGCCACTCATGTATTCCACCAGGTCGACGCTCACACCCATCGCCGTCGAGATATTATGAGGGCTTTCAGGTACGTTTCTGCAACTTTCTAGTCGATCCTATGCTCCATAGATGCTAATGCTGCGGATAGGAAGGTGAAATCCTCGACGAGCTGGGCGAACTCGATAGTATCGGCGCGATGGCGCTAGGCAGTCCGGATCGCAGTTGGAACTGCCATCCAGGTTGTGCAGCGCGCCAAGTTCACGTGAGTTATGAGGCTCACGCGCCAGGAAGACGGGAGTGCAGCGTTGTGGATGCCGCGTGTGAGATTTGTAAACGGGTCGCTGGGAAGGGAGTGTGTGTAACTTTGATCGAGTGAACAGTCATGATTCGAAGAAAGATGTACATTTGCACATTGTCCATGTCCAGCATATGCGCAACGATCCGAAGAACAATGAAGAAACAATCATTGTTTTCTATACACATATCGTATCTACATATCAAACAAGTTCATATCACGCTTCGAGTTACCACCCTTACTCCCACCCGTCGTGCAATTGACTTGTTTCTCAATCCCATCGATGCTGCCGCAAGTGTAGAGGTTGGTTCCATTCGGGCTCAGAACGCTAATGTCTTCGATGGTAATATCCGAACACACACTCGGACTCGAACACACCAAATACCCAACCAGGGGCTGATACTTCTTGCTCGTCGTCCCGCTAAAGTGCTTAATCGTGACATCGCTAATGGTCAAATTGCTCGGGAATTGGTTGCACAAAGTGATGTTCTTCTGGCCATAGCATTGCGTAATTTCGATTGCGTAGTCGACGTTGGATAGCACCATGGTGTCGTAGGTGATGTTCTTGACTGCGCCTGCGCCGCCGCCGCCTTGTAAGTCACCCGAGAGTGCGGACGCGGCGCCGGGCCAGACTTTGATACGTGCGCCGTCTGACGCGTTGGACATGCTGATGTTGTACACGTACACGTTCTCGACGTAATCGACTTCACCGACGTACTGGCCGAGCGAACCGACGCTGATGCCGTGGGACCCGTTGCAGACGAGGTTTTGAACGATGATGTTGGTGCTGTTGGGCTTGAAGGAGACGCAGTCGTCGCCGTTGTCGATGTGGCTGTTCTGGATCACGATGTTGTCGGAGCGGTACGTGTCCCAGCCGTCGGTGTTTTTCGCTGTGTTGGCAGACACGCTGCCGCCGGCGATGTCGATGTTGGAGAAGACGACGTCGCTGCTGTTGGCGACGAAGTTGTACCATTGCGGGCTATAGCGGAGCTTGAGGTCCTCGATGCGGCCGCTCTTGAGGCCAATTGTGCCAAAGAGAATGGGGCGGAGGACGTAGATATTCGCCGCATAAAGATCGTACCAAACCTGACCATTTCCGTCGAGCGTGCCGCCGCCGTACACGTTGACGTCTTCTCCGCCGAGCTGGAAGAAAGTGGTCGCGTTCTGGTAAATCTGTTTGAAGGCATTGGCTTGCCAGTAGTCGGTATCGTTTGTGAATTGAATCGTTCCTTGAATATCTGGTGCTTGCGTTAGCTCAAATCATTGCAATTGAGTATACGAGATCTTACCAAGATCAATGTGCTTGAGGAAAGTCAAGTCAAGCGCCGTGCCGATCGTGAACTTCTGGTCCTTGGGAAAGACCACATGTCCGCCATTGTTGCACTCCTTGATCGTCTTCAGGATATTCGCCGAATCATCCGTCCCATTTCCATGCGCCTGCACGATACACGTCTTCGTCCGATCCGGTGACGTGGGCAACGGCTTGCAATGATGCGGCGCAACAGGATGATTCGGTCTCTTCGAAGGCGTAACCTTCTCGTTGCCTCTCACTTCATGCGGCGACGCCAACGAAGCCGTCGCCTGCAGTAAGCCGAACGTGAGAAGTTCCGAGACACGCATGTTGATTCTTGTCCGTTGTAAACGTCCCGAGGTTGAACAAGAATAAAACTCGACCTTGTCACTCAAAAAGCTTCCCCCCGTCGACCCTTAATATACCCAAATTAGCCTGCATACATGCCGACCATCCCGCGGCATGGCACCCGTGCGCGCAAGATGACCAGGAGCCACCGTTGGACATGCGGAGAAATTGTTGTTTCTTATCCACGAAGATCCCCAGTTTCCTCGGAGCCACTTTGTGGCGCTAGGCGACAAGGGGCTAAGCTTTCTCCACAATTCTTTGTATCTTGGCCCAAGGATTGGTGGAAGTTCTCGTGGCCGACGAACTTGCACCGAACGTCATTACGAATCCCCGGATACTGGACAGCCTCATCGGTCCTACGTCGGCATGTCGCTGCCGTCTTGAGAAGGCGAGGGACGCGGCGAAGTCATCGATATCTTTTGCACGAGATCTTGCTGCACGCTCAGAATAGATTGGAGGACTGCACGTGGAGAGGCGCGCCATACACATTGCATAGCGCACACGCGATGGCGCACGTGTCGCACATGAAGACGGCCCGAACATTCACTATACAATTTTACCGCAGCATGCACTGACCGAGAATGACAGTACCTTCACACCACCTCATCCTCCGCAATCTGCTGTCCCAGCCCCTCATACCTCCACCTCTGAAACACAGCAGCATCATCCCCAGGACACCTTTCCCCTTCACCAGCACCATTGCACGTCGCATAAGCCCCAATCAAACTCCCCACAAATGTGCCATTTCCTCCAGAAACCAATTGTGCAGAGGCCGTACCAACCTTCAGCGCTTTCTCAGGACTGTCAGCTGGCATCGCAGAAAGTTCATATGTTGAATTATTCTGTGTCGAAATCTCCAGACGAAGAGTCGAGTTCCTCCACGCAGCTGGCACGGGCACGATGTTCTCCTGTGGCACAGCGACGGGAATGTTCTGGCTCTCTACGCGGAATCTGAAGTATAGTTGTCCTGTTGAGTTTGAGCTATTCGAGTCTGCAAGGTACACGACACCGAGATCGATATGATTGACCTGAGTCAGGAAAATCGTTACACCAGCTTCGTAATTCGCAGTCCGCGGCTTGGAGGCCAGGTCTACGCTGTATTGGAACAGCGTGTCTGTCTGTCGTTGACCGATGAACGCAAGACCGCGCTGGCCGCTGAGCTCGATGGGACCATATGGTATGCCTGTGAGATTGTTGCGCGACGGCGTGATCTGTAGTCCTTTGTCGGTAATCTGAAATGCGCCTTCGCGAGGTACACGCCAGTGTATGAGGTTGTTTGGGATACTGCTGTTCGCCGGATTAGAGTTGGACCTCCCGTTGCCGGGAATGTCGCGATTGATAGCAGGCATCGACGGCCATGCGCTCATTTTGCCTTCGACGCGTTGCAGAACGGGCCATTCGTCTTCCTCCCACGTCACGGGAAAGAGAACGGCTTCGCGACCCATAGGATACACCTCGTATGCCGGCCCGGATCGTGTCGCAAGGCACATCCCCCACCAGCTTCCCGCTTCGTCCTGGAACAGGTCTCCGTGTCCAACTGTTTGGAAGTACTCTTGGGTGCCACGATTTGTGAGTATCGGGTTAGCATTGTATGCCTCATACGGACCAGTGATGTTCTTCGCTCGCGCAATGGTAATAGAGTGGTTGGTTGCGGTACCGCCCTCAGCGATCATGAGATAGTAGTAGCCATCTTTCTTGTACAGATGAGGACCTTCTGGCCATACGCCTCCAGTCCCATTCCAAATGCTTACCGCTGGCTGACTCAATTCGCCTGTCTCCATATCCAGCGTCTGAAGCACGATGCCTTGCGTCGCAACATAGAGCGTACCATCATCGTCCCAGAAGAGATCAGGATCTATCTTGTCAGGGTGAAAGATCACCGGATCGCTCCACGCAGCATTATCGAACGGATCCGTTGTTTTGAAAAGGACGCCAATGATTCCCCCAGTGATTCCAAGATACTCGCAAATCACGTAGAATTCTCCGTTGTGGTGCCGTATAGTCGCTGCAAACATGCCATCTTGCTGATTGGTCGAGTTCCAGCTTACACCAGGCAATTGCGATTCGCGATTCCAGACATGGCTGATGAGCTTCCAGTCTCTCAAGTCCTTTGACGCATAGAGAGGTAGACCGGGGAAGGCGATGAATGTCGAAGTTACACAGAAGAAAGTGTCGTCAACACGAGTGCATGACGGATCTGAATGCCATCCTGGGAGTACCGGGTTGTAGTATGTTGTGTTCGAATGCCAGAGGTTTCGGGCCAGAGCGCATATGGCGAAATTGAAGAAATGCAATAAGGTTTTCATGATGAACGTTGACGATGGTTCTTCATCAAGAATGTGGCGTTCAAATTTAACCCTCCCTTGTGCTTGGCTAAGGTGCGGAGGTGTAAATCCACTAAGCTTGTCGAGGACTAAAGTTTTTCAGAAGGATGTTCGACCGGCAAAAGTCGAAATGACATTCTCCGTTTAACCTTCGAGCATCGCTCTCGCGTAGTCAGAGATGTCTCGTCGGTACAACATCTCAAGACCGAATGGTAGTCGCTACAGTTTCGGATAATCTTTGGCGAATGCTAGATCCACATTATGCAGCTTGATGCTCACTCGTTCCTCGGAACTGCCGTCGTCCACGTAGCTTCAACTCGCAGCGGAATTTTCGGCGTCAAAAACATGCCCCGCGATTAAGTACTCACCGCTCTTGAAATTGAAGTGTGAGTGATCGTGCTCTAGCTCTGTGATTATATGTAGTCCATTTCAGGGGTAGAACACGATGTTCATGCAACAAATGGGCACGCAATCGAGATTGACGGGATTCTAACGACTAGCAAGACATAGTATTGTAATAACTCGCTGATCGGATCTGAAGTAAGCTGCAAAGGGTTTTAAAGAGCAGCAAATTTCCCGGGTCTGCGAACTTCCCTATACAGAGAGCTTCCTAGGGACCCACCACGGCGTAAAGAAGACCATTCAATCAAAGGAGCAAACGCACACTTTGAAAAGCCCAGTACTACCTCCTAGTGCTCACGTTCGTTATCCTTGAAGACTCGTGCTCTTCAGCGCCAATTCAAAGTTTACTTGCAGATTGGCCATTTTAGTGACGTCTTATGATGCTTCTTGCATTAAGACCCGATGGCGTCGCGGCCGCCAGCTTTGTGGATGACTTGGCGACTTCCGGAGCATTTCACTGCTGCCGAAATGGAGATACGGGCCGAAGCCACAAGGGTGTGTCTGCAGGCTCACAATTTCAGTCAGCTGCCCCTCGAGGGTCGCAGCGGAAGGGCGACGACTTGTCACTTCAGACCCGTAAGCCAGCTGGCGTCCACATCGAAACGAGGCCGTCGCCTCCGAAGAAACACGTCAAGATATGAATCACATGAAGCTTGGCCTCCCCAGCGTGATACTCGGAGTGACAAAAGCTTGAGCGTGGGGTTAATATGCGCCGCAGCTGACGTGTAACGCTCAGCTCGTCTGTCGCGTGCAGGAGAAGGTCAGGTTAAGCGAGCCAAGTCTCTTAAAGCAGCTCTGGTGTACTGTGGTATCAGGCATAATTTTTGTAGGTGGGTCCCGGGCAACAGGGGTCGTGTTCAAGTATAGTCTAAGCCTAATTCTGTCTAATATTACGTACAAACCTTAGTACTTTGTGAAACTCCTATTAGCATTAATTACTGCTTAGTATCTTGCTAGCATACTCTTAATAAGATCTCTTAATACCTCTAACGTACTGTCACGATCAAGCCCTACGCCACTTGACCAAGAGCTACCAAAAAGGTACAGTGTGCCGATTAGGCATACTGGGCGTAGGATAGCATATATACTCGTCACACGTACTTGATAAGCGAGTCGCCCACCTTGCCAAGCCCCTACCAAAATCTACCGTCTCGCACTGTACAAAACGCAACTCTACGGTCCTCAATGGTACTCTACGGTGCTGCACAGTAGCTTAAATTAATCAGAGGTATCTCGTCTGCTTGTTTACATGTGCGCGAGTTGTGCCCAGCCTCGCCGCAGCGTCCACAGCGTCTTTGAGCTGGCTCACTGCCCTCAGCACACGGGCTCTTCTTCGCCTTCCTTCCATCACTACGCGCTGCAAACTCCTTCAAGGTAGTTAAGCGCACGCCCTCTTCAGCTGTAAGGGTCCCCTCTGCCTATATACGCTTTCTTTTGCGTGCTTTACGGCGTGAGGCGGCCTTGTTGGCTGCTTGAAGCTCCTTGACTTGGTTGCGCATCAACACCAAGGAATGCGAGATCAGCTCAGCGCCTTTGGTGAGCCGATCAAGAGAGTCAACAATTGAAGTAGGCGAGCTACCTGCGTACCTCTGAATCCTCTCTCGAATCAGCTTTGATTGCGACCCAAACTCTAGGGTATTGCTTGGGGTTCTAGACACCCAATGAGCGTTGTCAACGGTGGGTGGTGTAGGCATACAAAGGCGGACGTCAAGCTTCGATACTACCGCCTCTGGATCAAGTGGAACCAAGCCAGCACCTTAAAAGCCTCTCTAGATATTGCTTTTAGTATTTGCGTCCTTGAAAGCAGCGATAAAGCAGGGCAAGAACTCAAGTTTGGTGATGTGGTTAATCTTGGTGCGCATTAGGTTCTTGGCTTGGCAGCTATACGCCTTCTTCAATGGCAAGAAACATCCCACATCAAGAGGTTGCAGGAGGTGCGCCAAGTGAGGAGGCATACAGAGAGTGATAATCTTGTTCTCCTTGCAGTACTGCTGGAAATCAAGCAAGTCGTGGCTCTCGTGGCCGTCGATAATGAGCAAACGTACTGTGCCAACAGTACGTTTTTTTGTATGAGCATCAAAGTGCTTCAGCCACTGCAGACTAAGCTCATTCGTCGTCCAGCCGTTCTTAGAGACTGCAATAACCCAATCAGACGGTAGGTTCTCCTCCTGGCACCAGGCGGAGAGGTGGTTCTTGCCCTGGAAGATGACAAAGGGTGGGATTGCCCACCCAGTTGCATTGATACCCTGGATCACCGTAGTCCACTCTCGATTACCCTGCTGTACCGTCTTCGGCCGTCCTCGACGCTCAGAGCCTGTGACTACTGCTCCAGTCGTAACCACGCCCATCATGAAGCCAGACTCATCAAAGTTGTAGGTATCCTCATCAAGGATACCGTGCTTGGCTTTCGTGTTCTCCACAAGCTTGAACCAGCCTCATACAGCCTCAGGATCCTCGCAGAGAGCTCTCTTGTAGTCGTACTTGCGATTGAACTTGACTTGCAGCTCATCGCAACGTTTGACGAAGTTTCTAGCCCAGCAGACGCCCACTTCCCGTTGGCCACGCTCCTTGCGCAGTAGATCAGCCATATCCTTCACAGCATCAAGCTGGGGTGGAAATCTTCGCGCGTCAAGGTCGAGTATATGCTGAACAATCACCTCCTCCTCAGTTGGACAAAGACTTGCTGAGTTGGGCATGCAATCGCGTCTAAATTGCTTTCCAGCGCGTTGGTCAGCAAGCGTCTTTTGAGGGACCTCGTAGATATCGGCAGCGCGTCGTTTAAAGAGATTCGCGTCTTGTTTGATAGCTAAAAGCGCAAGCTGCAATCAGGCCTCCTTTAAAGCCGGTAACTTGTTGTGTTGTAGAGTCATCGCGTCTCTACTGTGCGAGACGGTAGATTTTGGTGGGGGCTTGGCAAGGTGGGCGACTCGCTTGTCTGGGCTACTGGCTTATCAAGTACGTTACCTAAGTCTTATTACTTTAAAGTATAGTCTACTACTACTCTATACTCTAGCTAACGTAAGCCTTTACCTACGTGCGCTGTATCTACTTATTAGTATTAAAAAGAAGTAGTTTAGCGCGAGCTATACGTTAGACGTACTCTCTGCTTCAAAGCGCGTTGCAGATAACTGTTACGAACAACGGAAGGACTCTACTGCACGAGACAAACGGTGCAACCAAGTCACGTGACTTGAGGTCCCGCCAAGTCCCTACAGCCCCGGACACCATACCCTCCCCGGACACCAGAGCACACCTGGGATACGACTTAGTATATAGACAGCCACGATACGCTCTTACAGTGGATCGTGTTCAACTTCATATTAGCAATCAATCATTGTTCTCACGAACCCAATACTCTTTTCAGACGCACCATCGTACTGTCTTAGTATTACCGATCCCTCTCGAACTCACTAACTCCCCGAGAACCAACCGCTAGACCCAATACAGGTATCCTCCTGTACAGGCCTTCACAAGCCTGTACTTAAAGGCAAAAGATAAACGGAGATACCAAAAAGATATTCGGTTGGGCGAAAAATTAGACTATACGCTAGTCCTGCAGTCTATTTTTTAGCGTAAAATCTCGAAATCCTAGGCTGCATCTCAAGTTCCGTGAGAGCTTCTGTTATTCTGCCCGAGATGGAGCAATTTTGCCGCCATCCCTAAAGCGATCGCCCACATCGCCCATCTCCCATATACTTCACCCGCCACCTACACAACGCAACAACTACATGTTCAAATTACTTGAAACTTACAATACAGTGTCGCATATACCTATACAGCCTTCAATTAAATTATCAACTTTGTTAGTAGTGTAGTTGTAGAGCTACGTTGTGGTGTTGTGAATACACCACAGGGAAGATGATGATCGCCGAATCCAAAACCACCCCCTATCACGCTTTCTTCTTGCCCACACTACCTGCCTTTGCCGGAGGAGCCTTGCTACGAGTTCCATAGGTTAACTTGATGCCCTGGTGTCGTTTTGAGGTAGGAGGAGCATCGAATTCTTCATCAGAACTGCGGTTTTCTTCCTCCTCTTCCTCAGAACTCTCCTCATCACCAGAACAGATGTCAATGATCTCCTTATCCACCTTCTTCTGCAGTGCGGCTATCTGTTGCTGCAAGCCGCCCATCTCCTGTTGTAGGACTTTTTGAAACCAGGTCATCATGCTGCTGTCAAGGGAAGGCGGTGGGTGAGATTCCACTACTTCCTCTTCCTCAGTGACCGTTGTAGTGACCTTGCGCTTCTTAACCTACGTCTTTCGGGCAGACTGAGATGCTGGAGTCGCTACTGATGATGGCGTACGGACCTCTGCTTGTTGTGAAGCAGTGTACTCCCATCCAGATGGGTCTCGCGGCTCAAGTGGGAGACGTTTACCGTTCTTGGGCTTAGGTAGTTGCTTAGTAGTACTACCCTTAGGGCGACCTTTGGCCTTGATCTTGAGAGGATCAAGAGGTCGAAAGACATGCGTGTCGACGTTGTAAGGCAGGCCTTTCGCGCGAGGTGGGTCAAGAACCCAATGCTGGTCAACCTGTGAGAGCTTTACGTAGTAGAGCACGTCGTCCCTCTGCAATGCAGTACGTTTCTCAGCTATCTTGTCATGTAGGAAATGCTTGCAAGGCAGTCTCCACTTCGCCGTGAATGCTCCAGTACATGCCTCGCCCTCGTTGTAATCGTGCGCCTTCGCTAACTTAAGCTGCTCTTTAAGCAGGCGGAGTGCCTTGTGTGATACAACACGCTTAAAAAGGTCAAACTCAGCGTCGTTAGCATCCGTTGGAACCCTCCCAGAACTGCTAGCAGTGGTTGCTGCATACTCATTGAGCTGATCATGCATCATAGTATGGATATCCTTCACCACGTGAAGCAGGTGGCTCTGCCCACCGAATGTGAGCCGCGCTTTGATCCGATGATGAGAACCCTCAACTCGAGAGGTAACACGAATGCCAAAGTCGGGTATATAGCGGCAGAAGCACTCTGCCCACTCCTCGTAGTGCGGCAACTGCTCCTTCTCGATGTAAGAAAGCAGTGCTGGGTGTGCCTCGTACTCCTTGATCATGCTCATCCAGTCAGCCCAGAACATCTTCTGAGTGGGTTGTGACACAAGCTGATGCCACCGCTGCATGAAACCATCTCGCTCATCATCAAGCTTAGCCTTCTCTTCATCGGTGTGGTGCTTAGAGATCTCAAAGGTAAGCATAGCTTGCTTGAGAACGTTCTGGTTGATGTGCCAAAGGCATCGACGCTGTGGAACCTTAGGGTAACAAGCAGTAAGGGCGGACTTGAGAGCGTCGTCGTGATCAGTAACAAAGCAACTTGGAGTGATCTTAAGGTACTCAAAGAACTCGTACATAGTGCTGATATGCCATCCGTAATGCGTAACGTCCTCTCCTCCCATAAACCAAAGCACACATCATAGACTGTGTGATAGCAAGTGACACTAACAACATGCAACAAGGGCATGTTAAACTGGTTGTTCTTATACGTTGCGTCAATCTGCATAACGTCGGGGTTCTCTTTAATAATCCCAAAGGTATGTGGGTGTGCAAAGAAGAGGTTGCGTACATGTCCTTCGCCATCGTACTCTGTTCAGTACTAGTACTTGGATGCCTGGCCACTATTATCCTCATTGACTTTAAACTCCTCAAGGAGCTCAATGAGTGCAACGATCATACTGCGACCGCCAATTTTAGCTCTCTGGAGCTTAGCGACTTCATTCTTGACGTCAAAGAGGCGAAGGTCTTCACCGACAGTGAGCAGATAGCCAAGGATCTTAGAGGCAGTGTCATTCTGCTTCTATTGGGTCTCGATGATCTGGCGGACAGTACGATCGCGCTGACGGTGCTGAGAAAATGCGAGATGGCTGAGAGCACATTGGTGATTGTGATGAGGCACTGTAACTTCGAAGAACCAACCAATTTCAGCCTTCTCAGGGTTAATACCATAGGTACACTTGGCTTGCCATTCACACCTAGTCATCTTGGAGGAGGTCTGTGGACGCTTTCCCGTGCCAGTCTTCGTGTACTTCCTACCACAGGCACAGCGCAGTGTGAAAGAGCACACATACTTGTCCTTGTTCTTGCGTGAAGGCTTATAGTAGTTTGTACCAGAGATGCTGCAGGCGAAGCCTTTGTGCATGTAGAAACTATTTACCGCGTTTTTCATCTCGTGATAGTCTTGAATAGCGAAGTGTTTCGGTGGCTGTGAGTCAGTACAAGGTACCCATCAAGCGCTGGGGTTGTTAGGGTCGAATTCCCCTAGCAAATCGTCGAAATCGGCCATTTTAGGTAAGTTGAGAAGGCTTGTAGAGAGGAGCGCATCTAGAAAAATTTTATACGCGTTCTGAGATTGTTGTGGGCGCAATAGCAAGCTTGCTAAGATTGAAGCTGTGACGCTCTCAGGACCCCAAACGCACATATCTTTGTCTACAGGAGGTCGGCAACCTCGAACCTAGCACCGTTGGAATCGCCGTAATCTACTCTACAATCCTGTCCCCAAGTCTGACATAGTCTGAGGCCTGCGTGGTGTTGCAGCACGGCTGCAACGTTTATACCGAGTTGGTGTTCCGGCCCCACAGTCGGCAGTTGGGCTTTTAGGCAAAAGCTCCGACTAGCGTGCACAGAGCTCCCCTATTAAAAATCGGATAGAGCAGCATCACTTTGAGAATAGGTGAAGACAGAGAGGAAGTGGTGATGTAGGAGAGGTATTTCATCTCAAGTTTTGGTGTTCGTGTGGGGCGGCGAAAACAGTTGCCGCAGGCTGCAGCTTGTGTGGTTGGCTGTCTCAGCAGGCGCTACTCTACTAGCGTACACTCTAATTTTTCGCCCAACCGAATATCTTTTTGGTATCTCCGTTTACCTTTTGCCTACTTAAAGGCGTTGATCGCGTAAGAGATGCTTACAACGTAGTATAGATAGAGGACTTATTGCAGGTTAGATAGGTAAAAGACAACAAGGTGGCGCGTCAGACTTATGCGCAACACAAGAGCATTGATTACTATACAGAAATATAGAGGATTTAATGTAATCAAATCTGTAGGGCGTTCTAGCGCAAGCCTCCACACCCCTGTTGCCCGGGACCCACCTACAAAACTTATGCCTGATACCACAGTAGATAGAAAGGGTCCGTCCACTGTGTGGCATTATTGTGGAGTCATGTGGATCTGGACCGCATCGGACCGCATCGGCAGATGTCCGTCGCCTTAGCGAGAATCTGTCCAGAAACCAGGCGGTCGGTGATGAGGATGAGATGGTGAGATCGCGATCGATTGCCTAAGGTTTTGTAGGCTGAGAGCGCTGAAATGAACCACCGCATTTCCAGTAAATATCTTCTGTCAAGCTATTCCGCATCATCTGGTTCGGCAAACATCTTCCTCCGGATAGATATACGAGCCGTTTCCTAGACTCTCATGACGAAGACGCATCGACAGTGACACGGCAGTGCCTTCGACAACATTGCGATCCTTGCCATCGAGACCTGAGTCTTGAAAGATGTGAGAAAGTGGTACCAGCTTCGCTTGCTGTGGTCATATGGTGCACTCCTCGGAAGCGGTCCTTTAATATGCATTGTGCACTGTTCGCAATCCTGGAGAGATGTAGTGTCAGCACAGCCTGGTATGGAGAACAGTAATGCTGGACCGTACTCAGGCACACTTCGGTCGGATACCCGATGGCGTAAGCAGCTGCGTTGTGACACGTGTAGCTCATTTCGACACTCCTGCATACTCTGTCAGCGGCTAGCTTGTTTTCCGTGACATGGATGTCGGGGAAGCGGGCGTCGCCTTCGAACGTCTCAACCAACATCGAACCATATTTGCAGCGTATCATTCATCGTAAAAGGATCTCAATCGCAGTAATCAGAAGCATGGTAGTAGAAACTGGTCCACTTCTAGGTAGTCATTACTGCGCCCAGTGCGTCGACTCATGTTATTGACTCCACAGAACAACTGCTGTGTATGACCAATGTACTAAAATCAACAGCGGATGTTCTCAAAGTACCTCACAAGGCCAAGTGATGCTACAAGTTCTGCACGGGCGCAGAGACGTTCGAGGACATGGTAGCAAGACGAGACAGCTGCGAAAGCAAATATGGCGCTGCCTGACATCAGAAACGCCCGTCGCACGAGCGCTCCACATTTCAACTGAGTGTATCACACGCATGACATGTGCATGGCGAGGTGGGTCTGCTCTGCAGTGATCGGTGAGGGGTTACGTTCGGATGCACGTCGAAGTGCCGCCGTGACAGGTTGTGCATAAAGCGGCGCTTCAATACTGGACGAGGCCCCGCGTAATCGCTGTCCTCGAAGGTCGCATATTGCGAGGAACGAGATACTCTATTAAAGTACCCTCACTGAAGCGTGGAGGTCGTTTAATCAGTGAGGGGAAGTGGTCCACCATCACCTTTGACATGTTACGCAGCAGCAGTTCAACCGTTGTGAAGTTCCTTTGCCCCGGAATTGTAGAGCTGTCAAAGTTGCAGTAGTGAGGTTTCGCGCTTCGGCATCGTCTGCGTGATCGTTGGCGAAGGTACCGGATATGGGATTCCGTGGCGTTCCTCAGCTCGAATGGACACGGCAGGATGCGCCGCGACGTTTCAACGTCTTCTGGCCCCAATCGAGAGGCTTCTGCGACCTGGTTGAAGTCACCGAGCATCAGCTTGGTGGCTGAGTAGTAAAGTCGAAGTAGGTTGGGATTGAAAGCTGAGCGCTTTGGAAGAAGCGAGCAGTCACAGCCACGTCATCTTCAAGACGGAGAAAGATCGACCCAGATAGTCACATGATGTAGCGGAGTGCAGCCTATGGAGACATTGATGAAGTGCTTGTCATTGTGTTGGCAAAGAATACCGTTCGAGGCATTCAGACTAGCTACAGCTACGCTATGCAAAAAAAAAACTTCCGTTATTGGGATGTGCATTCGGTCAATTCTTAGTAGGACCAAAGCGATCAAGGCATAGCCTCAAGATAGAACAATACAGTTCAGAACGTACAGACCGAAAATTACAACAAGTATGCTGCCCTTGTGAGGCATACGGCTTGGCGGCAAGGGTCCCTGACTGCCTCTGCCCCCACCGGCATCGATACCCACCTCATCAACCTGCATATTCTTGATACACCGTGTCGTCGAGAACGCCCGGAGCGTCCAGGCTCAAGTGCTCATCCCATCCACCCTGAGCCTCTGGCGTCCGCGGCTCATCTGCTGTAGGACTAGGCGAGTTTGTGAAGAGCGGCTCGCTTGGATTTTGGTCAAGCACATACGCCGATTCTCCCATTGGCAGACCGTGCATCATTGGCGGTCCGTTGTAGGGCCGCGATGAGGCGAAAAGGTCAAGACCATTGTTCATCATTGGGCTGCCGAAATCTAGTCCATGGTTGTGCTTGGTGTTGTACGCGAAGTCATCGTCTGACTCGTAGTAAGGCGACGGAGGGTATGGCATAACAGTATCGGGATGGTAACTGGGGTCGAAGGCAGCTGGGACGGACCGTGAGATGTACGGCTCGTTTCTGCAGTGCTCATACATACGTCTTGATCGACGAAGATTGGCTGAGCGGCGTGCTGCTTGACCGCCTTTCGCGCCAGACGCTTGGCGTTGGGGTTGAGGTTGGTGATTGCGGTGACCACGTTTATTGGGCTGCTTGCTTCGATAGCGGGTGGTTGACTTGACACCTTCGCGCAGGGCTTCTTCAGTCAGACGCCACATGAAGCCTTTGCGTGACTCCTCGCAGGGCTGGTCTACCTTTTCGAAAGCCTATCAAGATGTTAGAGAAGCTCGTTAGCGGAGAGATCTGAAGCGTGTACCCCATTCATTGAAAGGTTATGCCGGATGCTGTTCTGCCATCCTTTGGTTTCGGATGCCGATGCTTTGTCAGTGTATTTCCTGAACCAGTCGTAAATGTCGCGTAGTATCATGGTATGGTTATCGGCCTCTAAGAGGGCCTTGTAGATGAGCTGTGCATACGGCTGTTCCTTGTCTATAACACTGAAATCGCCGCTACCAAGATCGTGAGAATACTTTTGTGGGTCGTCGTTCGGTGTTGAGGCTCGTGTTAGGTCAGAATAAGGACTGCGATAGTCACTGTTGTCCTCATATTTGATATGCGCACCATAATGGTGCTCGTAATCATCATTCGCCCCTGGATCCGAGAGAGAGGAGACATCGTGATGCTTTGCAGGGTCGATCTGG
Source organism: Setomelanomma holmii (assembly GCA_010015745.1). Taxonomy (NCBI): domain Eukaryota; kingdom Fungi; phylum Ascomycota; class Dothideomycetes; order Pleosporales; family Phaeosphaeriaceae; genus Setomelanomma; species Setomelanomma holmii. The sequence goes on from ML978200.1 coordinate 61,828, forward strand.
TACGCTGCTGGTGGATATGCATCTGACATGCTGACTTCCCTGGGCAATCCGGTGAGATCAAGGCCAGCAAAGGATCGCGGACAGCTTGATGTGGGGTACTGCGGAGTGTACGCTAGGTTGAAGTTGTCGTCGTAGGTCATGCCGTTCTGGACGTAAGGATAGAAGCCTTCTGAAGAGGAAGTGATCGGATCATGAACTTGATAATCTGCACGGTTCTGACTGACGCTGAAGGCGTTTGGAGCAGCCCACTGCATGGACTCTGGTTCGTCGAGGCTCATGGCTGTTGGCGAGGCCTGCTTAGTTTGAAATGGGGCAAATTCGAGTTTGGTATTCGCGGTGAACGAGGTTTGCAAGAACGAGGTTGGGGGAGTAGAAGATAGTGGGTCCTGGGCTTGAGGCGGTGGCGATGCACAGAATACGTCTCTGGAGGACCGGGAGCCGCCTCCGAGGCCGCCAACAAGATCCATGGAGAGCGGCATCTGGGGCGACGGTGGATGTGGCATACTTGTTGAGCTGTCGAATTTTGATAAGCTCAAAGAGTATGAGTAGCGAGCGTATGGATGTAGACTACGCAATATCGCGCGACAACACTGCCTGTGAAACCAAAGGATTAACAAGACCAAGATAGGACAGACGATCTGGAGCGATGCCAGAACAAGTGAAGCGACCGTTGAGACATTTAGATGATCCGACAGCCCCCATGGACGGGGATTGGGTGGAGAGAGCTCTCATTGTCACCCGGGTGCCTGCCGCTATGCACATGCAGGCTAGGCGCAGTTGCTCTCCAGAATGGCAAACAAGAATTCGACAGATCTGATGTAGAGAAGCAGAGGCCACCAAGACAACTACTGGGCTGTGTCACGAGGGCAGATACCGGACATTTCATTGCTTCCCAGCCCGAGCAGAGCCAAGGTGCTTGTAGTAACTGCAACATCCCTGGTCGTAATTGTGGCACAGGATGTCATGTCGTCCATTTGGGGCGGTAGTGCAATGGCAGTGGCAGACGGGTTGGTGCATAGTGCCCAGACCACCTTGCAACACTGAGAAGCGCATCATCTAGAGCGGAAGGTCGCCTTGTCTCCCGTCTTCCATGCATGACTTCCAGAAAAAGACAACGAAAGCCGTTGCGTGTACGGTGACGGAGCCTGAAAGCACGGGCTGGCACAGTCTTCAAAGTTCAGCGAAAACAAAGAGTATTCGAGACAAGCTGCATGGTGGGCCAGTAAGCCTCTACAAGTGAGCCGTCAAGTTCACGTGCAAACAATCCCAAAGAGGTGAATTAGCGGCTAGAAGGCGGGAGCGCGGACATCCAACCAGACGCAATCTGCGTGCAACGATACAGAAACGAGCAACCGTTTGGGTCAGGCCCACTGCAGCATGTAGCACAGTCCTTTCTTTGCAGCCTTACACTCCGGTGAAGCTTTGTTACAATGAGCCCGCAGCAGCGGTTGATTGTTCGTGATTGGCTGGAGAATGGTAAGGTTGTCCGACACCGCTCAACCAGATCGATACACCGCTAGCAGTGACAGGAGTGACAACACGCACACACGGCGATGAGCAGCGTGGTTGGCAGATTCACTTGGTTGGTGAGGCTGCCGAACGTCACCGCCACGACAGTCGTGGCCACGGCTTATCGCTTGATCGAAAGAGAAGGACATCCTTTGTGTAATGGTCTTCCTATTGCGACGACGGCTATGAATGTACGAGCCTCGTGTTGTCTTCCAAGTGCAGCAACCGATCATGGTGGAGTGTAGGTAGAGTCCAGATCCAGGTGGCGCACTAGTGTTCTATCCGTCGCGTGATGAGAACTATTTTCGGTAGTAAATCTATGCCATGTCAGGTCGAGCTCTTTTAGGTCTGTAGTGCAATTCGTACCTTCTTGAACTGGAAGTGGAGCTGAAGAATGCCCTATGTCGTCGTGTCAGCTATCTGAAGCCAAGCAGGGTCCACACTAGCGCAACGGCTACTGTGGGGTGTCAGGACATACCTTGTCGAAGCTACTCTTGAACCCGCGCTCTCTTTTGGCGCTGTAGTCCCACTCCTTGTCGATGATGCGGAAGGCAACATCCTCGTAGGGCGGCCCGGCGACGAACCGAATCAGGCACGTGTCGTCTTCACCGGCTGGGGCGAAGGACTGTCCGCGCTTGCGGCCGTTCTCGCGCTCGATCTTGTACGTGGGCGCCTTTGCCTTGTCGATGAGATCTGGGTAGAAGATGTTGAATTTGTAGCCCTGCACTACCTTGGGCGGCGGGTTGTCGTGGTCGTAGTGCGTCTGGTTGTACTTGTTCCACTCGTAGCCCATCTGAACGCGGTTGAAGTAGCGTGGCTTCCTGGGCTTGTGGTCACCCGCCCATCTTGGTCTGGCAGTCGCAACGTCCTCTTCAGCAGTGAAAATTTCCTCGCCCTCCTCTACGCCTCTTGCAACCTCACGCTCGTAAAGCGCCATTGTAGCTTGGGAGTAGTCTTCCTTCTCGACAGGTGCAAATCTGGATGCGCTTGTCGTGACAGCTTGACTGGTGACCGGCCTACCCTCGCCTACACTGCGATTTTGGGACGCGTTTTGCATGGGCACGTAGCCAAGTTTATAAATCTTTCGTCGCTCGTGAGCCAAGTCGTCAAGCAAAGTCTTCTCCTCGACCTGTGCAAGCGCTTTGTCCTCCACCCGCAGTTTCAGGAGAGGCTGAGGGTCCACAGCTGCATCATAAGCGACTATTGTGGGCTTGTCCTCCCTTGACTCATCCGCAGCCTTGAGCATGTCGCAAATCTTGGTCTGGACGGACGTAGCCGAGTCCTGTTGTTGCCTGCGTAGGGCCAGCAATCGCTCCTTCACAATGTCTTGCGAAACACGCCGCAGCTTTGCCTTGGCCTTCCATACCCGCAGGCTCCGCAGTAGTTGTTCCCAGTAATCGTAGTCGATGGGCTCGTCCGAGTCTAGCTTTTTCTTGACCTGCACCTCGAGCGTCTCTAGCTGTTCGTATGTTTTGGGTGCGAGCAGTTGGTCAATGTCGGAGGCAACAGAGCTTGTACCGCGTGCTTCAGAGGCGGAGGATCTGGACTTGCGGCGGAGGTCTTTGCATATTGATTTGAGAGCCTGAAGAAGTCAGTACGGTTAGTGTAGGTGCCGCGACATCACGTACATTCCAGTAGTCTCGATTGCTGCGATTCGGTTCGAGTGTGAGGTAGTTATCGATTTCCTGTTCCAGGTCCTGCAGGTCCTGGGCGTCCAGGCCCTCAAGAACACCCTCGGGATCCACCACTTCGAGCTCATGGTCCTCTACTTCATCGTCCAGAATGGCTTTGGTAGGATCCACGAACCGCAGGGTGACTGCCAGCCAGTCGATGGGCTTCGCGCGTCCACCTTTCACGCGCAGGGCCGCTTTTTTCTTTGCCTGAGCCAAAACGAAGCGGTCTTCGTCTGCAACCCACGCGTCTTCTGCCGCGTTTGCCGTGTTTGCTGACTTCTTCGCAGGCCTGTCGTATGATCTCGGATCGGCCGAACGCTTCGCAGGAATTGTCGCAGATGGTGCAGCGCGCTGGGGGATGCTGGTTCGTTCATTCCGCCACGGCGGCGGGTTTCGCGATGCCATTGTTCGGGTATCTGGCGTGGTGGCAAGAATAAACTGGTTGTCGCGAAATCTTTTGGCAGAGGCTGACCACCCGAGTGACGTACTCGCGGACCTGCATGCGCGCTAAACCCTGCTCCTTGGCGTCTGCCTCTCACCACGGCGCGCCTCATACGCGACATCACAGGTATTCATGGTCAGCGCGATGTCCATCCCTTTCGCCTTCTTTTGCTCAGTACACGCGTCGATGATTCACGCATTCACGTCGTGCCTGCCTCGCTGAGATGTCGTGCTGGCGTGTTCTGCAACTATCTGAGCAGCCAGACAGCGAGCACATCCCGCAACTCCTCGTCAAACCAGACTTCCGTGCGAACTCGTACGCAGTGCATGTCACGTGTCTCAGCAACATTTGGAGCGAAGAGCTAGATGTGAATGGCATCGTGGACCGAGCATCTCAGGAGCAATCGCCAATCGAAGCTAGCAAACATGATACAGCGCAGCTTGCCATTCTCCTTGAGAATGTAAGGAAACCTCTGGAAGACGCGGATGCTGGCGATGCAGTGTGTCGCATAATTCGCAGCGATAACGACGGCATTACACTGCATGCTACCATTAGTCTTCCCAAGCCTCTCGATTCCTTGACGTGGACTTTCTACCTCACCAGGCGCACCTCGATGACACTCAAGAACGAACTCATCATGCCGCTTCTGATGACATCCCACATCCAGCATGAGCGTATCGCAAGTCTCGTGTCAGCAATCAAAGACAGGGACCGGGCAATCACTCGACTGGTAGATCAGTACGAGTCAAGCAATCTGGACCTCGCTGCAGCATTCCCTGTCATTAGTGGCCTGAAGTCAGGAAGAAAAGTGATCAAACGTGAGCAAGCGGCGAAGCACGTACCCGCCCTGCAGCCCTTTCGCGAAGACGCATTCAAGCAAGAAACGAGTCACTTGGTGGACTCAGATGTCCGTACCCTAGGGCTGTTCCAGCAAGCGCTCTCCGAGTGCACGCCCGACGTGCCATCGCAATTGAAATCGAGGGACGGGAATGGAGACTTGAAGTGGTGGGACACTTTGCCTAACCGACTGACCCAGCCGAAAGTCACTGCAAAGAGCAAAGCCAAACCCGTACCCGTAGTGAATTCTCCTCGGCCGACCAAGATTGTTGCGGCATCAAGCGACGACGAGACAGAGGATGAGTTTGAGACACATGCAAACTTCAATGTAAGTGATGAATGTGAGGAGGAAGCGCTCTGCTCACAGCAACATAGACGCGAAACGTACCTATCGAAGTCCCCAAAGCGCCGTCATCGTCGCCGCCACCAAAGTCAAGAGGCCCAACGAGCAGTGACGATGACGATCTGGACGCGCCCCCGAAAAGCCAAGGTAGTCAAACAGCTAGTCGCAAGGTGACGAAGTCATCCGCCCGCACAAAGTCGCCGAGTCCTTCAAGCTCCCCTCCGAAAGTGGTTGCGCCTCCCGCGAAGTCCAAGGTGAAAGGTTTCCGTATAGGAGGAAAGGCAAAGAAGGCCCAAGCTGATTCACCACCACCCACCGAAGTTGTACGGGATGCAACACCAGCCACAGACAATGAGCCGCCATTGCCTCAACAGGGTGCTGATGTTGAAGTAACTCCAAACAAGGTCAAAAGAACTTTCAAGATCGGAGGCAAGGGGCGCACTGGTCAAGCTGGAAGCTCTCAAGTCCCTCAAATGACCGACCGCACGAGACCTACACATTCTCCCAACGCACAACCTGCGTCGTCGCCCCCACCCATGCCGATGAAGGAAGGAACCTCAGTAGTAAAGGAGGAGCACGAAGAGACACCAGAAGAGAAGGCAGAGAGGAGAAGAGCTGAATTGAAGCGGAAAACAGAAGAGGCAGCCAAGAAGCAAGCTCAGACCAAGAAGAAGAGACGGTTTTGAGGAGTTCAGTATCATGAAAAATAGTACTTTGCTATCCTTGATGTCGGTTCGAGATAATGTGCGTGAGACGACAGCTATACATGCAAAGCGCGCTGTTTTATTCACATGAGTTTCAAGAGACAGACAGTGGATCCTCGAGCGCGAAAGTGCTTTGTGAAAGTACTGATGTTGTCGCGTATCATTCGCGAACGCGCCTTCCTCCACTCTCACCTGCTGGACCCTGAAAGTCTCCTTCCATGCGCGTTTGTAGACCGCAACTTCCCGCCTTGCCGAACGACCTCAGAATCATGCCTGCCCTTTAATCGACACCACCTACCTCTATCTGCACTCAACTTGGACTCACACATTGATCTTGCCCTAGTTGTCTATCGTCATGTGCCAATATCGTAAGTAATTTTGTCACTGTCTCCGACTATTTGCTAACACTCCCCAAGACTACATCTACTCTTCGACGTGTCGCCACGCCGACTTTTACAAAGTATCCTACTGCGACAGGGCGAAAGCAATACGCTTGCCCAGACAGTAAGCCTTTTTGCGGATCACAGGGCCTCGACGTAGCTAACACGAGCAGAGACGGTCATTCGCCGGACAAAGACAGTGCAAACAACACATCAGACAATCTGCCTGGTCCCTCATCTTCACAGCCACCAGCATTTCCCAAATCCAAGAACAGCTCTTCACATTCGCATAGCCAGCATTCTCATAACATGTCAACCCTTACGCACTCTGAACCTGGCGCACCGTTCGCGCAACATATCGTCCCGATGGCCCACGGCGAGCACTTGCCCGGCAACACCGAGTTGGTTCCTCGCTCGGCAATTAAGGAGGATACCCAGCTTGATGTCGAGTACAATAATTCCCACACCAATTCACTTTTGGACAACCTTGGTTATCACAATCTGAGCCTCGATGTAAATCTGGATAGCCATTCTGACCCGTCTAAGGCGGCTGCACACCACGGTAAGACTCCAGAACTGTCGTTAAATCCGGGCGTGTTGAGATCAGGGCAAGTTCTGACACATCTTCAGGAGTTCACACAGGACACGCGCACGGCTCCAGCACGACGGTGGATCGAAGCATCACCACGAACACAAGCACCGCTCGAAGATTGTCTAGTCCCCGCAAGACTCTCCCTACTCAATGGCTCCCTGCGAGCAGCGGGCCCAAACTCGCTACTGCTCAACGCGCTAGAGAACGAGTACACAAGAAGGGTTCGGTGAGCGGCTCTCCAGTCGAGGCGAAGATTCTGCGCGGGACGCACAGTTCTGTAGACATGAGCAGGAAATATGGCGTCGAAACTTCGACATTCTTGACAAAGGAGACGCTCGCCGTGGTTGAGACCGACCTCACATCGCCGTCAAATGCGCACAGTCCTACCAAGCAATCATCAACGAAGCCCGCATGGCAGAGCCCGAAAGCTTCAGATCTTCGCCAGAGCCCGCAACAGCCTTCTGTTGCTCTGAAGACATCACCTAGTAGGGCAACGATGCTTAGCGCTGCTGCTGCATCGCTTGGGCACAGGCGAGGACCCAGCAGTGTTGCTACCTCAGTAGGAGAATCGGTCTTCCATTCTGCAGCTGGTTCGCCAATGAAGAGTCCTGCTGGCTTGGTGTCGCCGGTAAGGAGTACTGCTGGCTCAGAACTTAGCTTCAAGTCATCTGCAGAGGTCCTTGAAGACGACGAGGCCCAGATCCCAAATCTGACATTGGATACTAACAGTGATGATGAGCAGAAGTTTCGAACGACCCACTCATCGACCATGAAAGCGGCAACGGTCGGTAGGGCCAGCTCGAGTCGGCCGCGATTGAGGCTAGATACTTCAGTAGCCTCAGGACGTCACGAAGCTGGCGGGCAAGGATCGATCTCCGCTACAAGTAGCTCTACCACCAGCAATAGTCCACACAGTCCAGCCTCGGCATCTCGCATACCCCGTGCCGCTAGTGGCAGCGCGACGATATCTGCGTGTGGTCCCACCCGCAGCTCAACCCTCAAGCGAACACAGTCCGTCAAGAAGCTGATCTCGCAGGACTCTACTTATACAGCTACGCATGTATACCAGCCACATGAGGCACAACCATCAAACACAGCCTCTACACGCCATGTCCGCACTGTCAACAGCTCAGGTACTACACCCGTTTTGTCGAGGGAGTCTACGAAAGAAAGAGCGTCAACTCAAGATCAAACGCCAACACAGATTCACGCGGCTGACCATCTCTCAGCACAGCACGTTCCAGATATGGCCGATCAGGTCGTGTCCCTTTTGCGCAGGTCAAGCATGGAACAGTGCCATAAGTCTGTAACTTACAGCAACGAGAGCTGTCCTACGCAGAGCTCACGGGCGTCAAGCATGGCCACAGTCAAAGCTACGCCAGCAGCTCCGGATCCAGCTATGATTGACTCTGCTATCGTCTATAGCAGAAAGTCTGGCACTTCTGGTATGACTTTTGATCAGCCATTCTTCAACTCACCGATCATTGTCACGATGGCTCACGATTTTGACATAGGTACTCGTGGTTTCGATCACGTTGAGGCTGAGCATGCGTCGCGAATTTCGACTTTCGCGGCGACCGAAGTTCGTTCTGCTTCGCCTACACGGGGCAGAGCCGAGCAATACAACCCAAATGGTGAGCGCAAAGCAGAGAGCGCGCACTCGATGCAGTCCAGCCTCGGATCCGATCTACGTGCAACTGCACCCGACTTCATTCCGCGGGCGCAGACAGAGTCAGACTCTGGATATAATGAATCTGCCGTGATCACTCGAATTGACGCTCCCACGGACGTGCTAGGATCGAAGGCATTTGAGCTTGATATGTATGGCATCCCCTGGTTCTACTACATGAATCAGGTGCAGTTTGCGTACCAGCAAGGCTTTCATAATGGCCGCATGCGGCCTCCGAAGAAGTCTCACAGGAAGAAGAATCGCTCTCCTGCTATGTCACCAGCCGGTGCCCATCCTTTCACCGATGACACGACCGTCGGAATCGCAGGAGAATCGAACCAGCAGCGAGTCTCGGACATGCCACCGCCCACTTCAACACTCCCTCTAGCAGAACAACGATCGCGGCAGGAGCGAAAGGACTCAGTCAGTGGTCGTCACACCCCATCAACGACGAAGCAGGATAACGCCCCGTCCGAAGAAGACCGATCTTACTCCCCATTCGCAGCTCAAAAGGCACTTATTACTCAACAGAACGCCCTTCGCAACACTACCAACATACCGCGCGCTCCCAACGTGGACCTGACATCCATTCGCAACGTCGCACTACCTTCGGGACCTGGTATCATGCCGGTACAGAACGGCTACAACACTACTCTGCCTTATCGCGAACATCCCAACTCTCGTCGCAACTACAACCGCAGCGATAACGGCCTCTACAGCTATGGCGGTCGCGGCATGGTTGGTGTACCGATGCAGAACATTGCGTTCCCGGATCCTATCCCGCCACAAGGTAGACCTGTCGGAGTCCATGGAGGCACGCAAGGCGAAAACGGGCCTGGACAGAGCACTCAGTGGCACGATTATCGTCAGATCAGTCGCAGCGAGGCTTGCGGCGTGGTCGACATTACTGTCGCTGCCGAGAGAGCTGGTGGCGATGCTTGTAATGCGTGCGCGCCTGATCATCCTCTCGACTGAAGTTGGTTGTTCTAGATTGACTGGGATCCCAGACGTTGGATAGACACGCATTAGTGCAAGTGGCTGCTCACGAGCGACCAAGTGGAGGAAGCGATGAGTATTGGTAGCAATCAGGTTTTTGAAAACATGGATACGTGTAGCATGGCGTTATGACTGGACTGGTTGGGGGAAAGGTTATGACTACGAGAAAACGAATAACGAACCCATATTTCCGAATTGAGTTTGCTGTGTGTACAGGTTGCGTGGATATTAGAAACTTTCAAGCCTCGACAGTAGGACCGAAGCGGAAGTGCGCTGGCACTTGCGATAAAGAAACAAGCGTCTCAGCAAGTCGACTTTGACGGATGTAGCCAATCACAATCCTCATGGACCTGAAAATCGATCGACGTAGATTGCGCCGATTCGTCCTTAGTAGATGCGCGATTTCCCTTTGACCTCGGGTCAACCAATGATGTCATTTGCCCAGACACCGCGGAGCATTGGCATTGCTGCACTGCCTCGACATCGCCATCAGCTTCTGGGATGTTACAACCATGCCATTCCGATGGCTTGCACGATGGACTTGCCATTGAAGACAGCATCTTCGACGTGCCTTCATTGCCTTCGCGCAGCGCCGTGAAAGGGAAGCCAGAGTGATTGCCAACTTTCGTCGAAATGCCAGATCCGATTGACGAATTACGGAGCCCTCGAAAAGCGAAAGACGACTTTTTACATTACCTTCGCCATGAATTCTCTACGCTCAACTTTTATCGCGCGCATATGCTGTACTTTATTGTTGTCATAGCTATTTCTTCCGTCATATTGTATGGTGTCGGCATAGCACGAGGACCAAAGGACTACCGGGATGACCATCTCACGTATGTCGACGCTTTATTTCTTTGCACTAGTGCTATGACAACAACTGGTATGTAGCCGGTACTTATGAGTGGTGGCAATGCTGACCATTCGACAGGTCTCAATCCCGTAGATCTGAGCGACCTGGGCGGATTCCAGCAAGCAGTATTATGTATCCTTATGATATTGGGGAGTATACCCTTCGTATCAGCATGGGTGGTCCTCATTCGACGAACATTCTTTCGAAAGAAGATGGCCGATGTGATAAAACACTCACGCACCATGCGAAGACTTGTACAGGATATCGAGCAAAGCCATCGCCAAGGTGCAGTCGCAAGTACGAGCAGCAGCAGCCCAGCGCCAATTGAAGACACTCGTCAAACGACTAGGGGAAAGAAGATGCGAAGAGATCGATCGCCCAAGATGCAGCCCTTATCGAAACGACGCACTTTCCACCATCAGACAGGCTTTGGCTTCATTCCGACTCCGTGGGAGACCAAGCTTGCGCGAAGCTTCTTCTCGCGTATGTTCGACCGCTTCACGAGCGAGCTGAAGCCTGAGCACCATGACTACTTGAGCTTCAAACCCCATCTGGACTCGAAAGGACGGTTTCTCGAGCTCAGTGAGCATGACCGGTTGGAACTTGGTGGTGTGGAGTATCGTGCACTTCAAACATTACTCCTCATCTTGGTCGGATATCAGGTGTTTTGGTATACCATTGGAACAATTTTCCTGGTACCGTACGCATACCGCGGCGCGACAAAGGCTATTTTGAGAGATGCACAACGCGGCGGCATCAATCCTGGATGGTGGGCATTCTTCGCAACAGTCACCGAGTTTTGCAACGGAGGGCTCAATGTCGTCAACTCTAATTTCATACCTTTCAGCGGCAAGCCGTATGTGTTGATTACCGCTGGCTGTTTGGCATTCTTGGGTCAAACTCAGTTTCCGATCTTCCTTCGGTTGACCATCTGGATCATGAAAAAGATGTGCCCACACGGATCGCGGTTTCGAAATACGCTGGACTTTCTACTGCAACATCCACGACGGTGCTTCCTCTATCTCTTTCCTAGCCGAGAGACGTGGTATCTACTCTTTATCCAGATCACCATCGATATCACGGCGTGGCTGTGCTTCGAAATCCTTAACATCGGGATGCCAGACGTTGAAGCACTTGAGACCGGTACACGCATTCTCGATGGACTTTTCCAAGCGACTGGTCTGCGTACAAGCGGCGCATACATCATCTCGTTCAGCTCACTAGCACCAGCATGTCTTGTCGCATACGTCATCATCATGTACATCTCTTCTTACCCGATGGTGCTGACATTGCGCAAAACAAACACATACGAGGAACGATCTATCGGCCTCCAGGAGCACGATAGCAGTGCCGCTGGCATCGCTTCACACCTCCAGAAGCAACTCGCCTACGATATCTGGTTCCAGTTCCTAGCGTTTTTCCTGGTATGTATCATCGAGCGCGGGCACATTCTCAGACAAGATCCCGGCTTCACAGAGTTCTCAATATTATTTGAAGTCACATCTGCATATGGCACTGTTGGCTTGAGCACAGGTATACCAGGTCAAGACTACAGTCTCTGCGGCTCATTCGCCAGCCTTAGCAAAGTGGTCATGCTATTCGTCATGGTGCGAGGCCGACATCGCGGATTACCACTGGCGATTGATCGGAGTATATTACTGCCTGGAGAAGATTTGATGCGCCGTATGGACAATGGGTATAGTGAACAAGGTATTCTGTCAGTGGAAGAGGTACAGGAGCTGAGAGAGAATATTGAGCAGAGCGGTGCGAAAGGGACGGGCACGGCCATGGACGAGCAAGATCCTGAACGGAGGAGAGTTGCAAGAACGAGAAGTGGAGATGAGACGAATGAGGCAGGAGTGACTGCACGCACGGATTGAGAGGATACCGAGAGTACGAGCAAACGATGGATGCTGCGCCCCAACGGCCTTCACGAGTGCTCGACCAGCGCACTTGACCTCGCGTCATTCTGCCTTCCAGAACGAGACCATCCCCGTTGCAGCTTCCGCATTCTTCACTTTACCCCCATGACGGCTCCGCTTCCACGACTTTCAACCACAAAGGACTCACCTCTCTACCTGCGTAAGGCGATAACACCGATCTCTCATCGCCATATGCACACCCCAGCACCCTTCGCTCGACCTTCCAGAAGCCTTGCAGAGCCATAACTTGCATGCTGATCAGTGGAGCCGAACGTCATACCCCCTTTATGCTGTATCCTGGCCATATTCCTTCGGCAGCACAGCCAAGCTGCGTAAGGCTACAACGCCGGAGTGCGGTTGGCACGGCGTCGGTGATTCCGAGAAGTGAATGGTGCAAGGCATAGGAAACTTGATGCCTGAACATTGTGGCGATTACAGATCTCTACACGACTGTAATGGAAACTGAAACCGGAATTCGGAAATCCTACAAGGTGGGACACCTGTGAGCCTCAGGCAAGTCACACCAACAACTCACATTGCAGGTCGTATTATGCCAACTCCAAGTCCCGTGACCCGCAGCGCATAACGCGCGGCATATGAGCTCGCCAACGCATGGGTTGTGTGCAGGAGCACCGTGTATGGGCGACGAGATCGATTCCGCGCCGAAGAACAGGGGAGTGTTGGTCGAGCAGGAGCGCATGAAGTTGGGAAATTACAACTTGAGATGGTGGATACGAAAAGCGAGGTTGAGTGTGTTGTCAGCGGGATCAGCGGGACGGGAGATGCGTGGTCAGGCAGGCTTGTTGATGTGCTGTTCGATCGACGAAATAGATTGACGCGCTGCATGGTTGGACGAACATCATTTCGGATGTTGGTGTTGGGTTGTGAGATTGGTCTTGGACAGTGGGGTGGAAGCCGAAAAATATGATGTCGGCCCGTAGGAGCCAGCTGAAACATGGATATATATCCCCGGCATTGCATACGGCGTGGATGGTTTTGGTAACGAGCACGTGATCACCCCATCGTCAGACACCTCAATGCTCACCGTGAGTAAGAACTTACACGTGATTCGACGACGCTGTGACAGTCTGATCCCCAAATCGACCTTTCTTCGGACCGATCGCGCCGCCAGAAACACATCTCGAATATGCACCCCATGCTCCTTTACCGCAATTCGCGTGACCACAGAACATGTAGTTGAACTCTCAGCACAGAAAGTCTATCTTCCCGCGACAATACTTTCCATACCCATACTTTGCGGTGTCCATCTGGCTTCCGGCCCGGTTCTAATCGCCACATACACAGTAAATACCTACCCTCCAACCCTGTGTTTCAAGTTGGGACAAGTCACGTTGCAGGTCGCTTTGTGGCGGTGTCGAGGCACCTGCATATCGGAGATTTTTCCGGCTCGGTGGTTGCAGTTGCGGTCGGGCGGCTGTCAAGATCTCTTGGATGCAAAGGGCCGGTAAGTTTGTGCACGATGGTCGTTAGCGCGAGGGTGGATGTGGATGTGGGAATGTGCAGCTGCGGCGAGGTAGATGTATTTGGTGATGAGAATCAAATTGTTGAGATCTGACGTTAGGCGCGCGTTTGATCGGCTGGACCTGAGTGTTGCAGTTTTGAAGATGGTCAATGCAATGCGTTCATGTTGTTATGGTGGTTGTGAAGTCTGGACTCGATCGATGCTGCAGGGTCAAGGGACGATCTCCTAGGAAGGAAGGAGCACATCGTAACTTCAAACACGAAGCTTCATCACGAATGACACGACTCTACAAATCTGATGAGGGAACAGAAGTTTTTATTACTCGTGGATGCGAGTTGCATCAGTTTCCATACATTCTGATTTTGGCTTAAGCACATATTGACATAACGAAATCTGAGTAGTGAGAAAGTTGAATTGACGCTCAGAAGTCCTCCCCGTTTCATGTCCTGACAGACAATTCCATACCATGCGTTGATGCCCTGATAAGCCACCGAAGTGCAAATCCAGTCCGTGAAGAAGAGTGAACGAAAGTGAGAAGTGAAATTCGTGCAATAGTGCCGAGACCCAGTTCAATTGAGCTGCGTCTATTTCCTGTCGTCGTTGAGCAGGCTAGCGATTGGCATGTTGTCGCGTGGCGCCGAGCTCCAAGTACCAGAGCGCTGGCGGCCAGTCGAAGGGACAGGCATGGGTAGCATGTAGGGCAGGCGCTCCGAAGCCGAGTGAGCGCCCATGGTCATTGGGTTCATGGGGCTGTAGTGCTTGGCTGGCTCGCTCTGAGCAGGCGAGATGTACGGAAATGGCGACGGCTTGAGCACAGGGTTGTGCATGATGCTGCCATCTGGCGAGGCGTCCGGAGTAGGAGGACGGACACCTCCGGAGTTGTTGCGCCAGATCTCCTCGAGCTGAGCAGGCGAGACCTCAGCGCCGTAGTCGGCGGCGATAGTGGCCCAGAACTGGTTACGGCGAGCCTCGTAGATGGAACGGAGGCGCTCGGTGTCGACGACCTTCGGCTGGTGAGCCACCTCGGTGTTGATACGAAGCCCATTGAACGGCTCAGGGGAGGCTTGGGGAGTAAGGGTGCGTGGCTTTGGCAGGAGAATCTTGTGCTGCGCACGTCCAGGAGAGACGTTGATCGATGCAGTGCGCATGTGGGGGCTGCCCGTATAGCTCATCGGGGAACTGTGACGAGACGACTGCGAGTAGGCGTCGTGGTCCATTGTCATGCCATAACCCTGAGACTGGCCGTTGGAGCTGCAAGACGTAGACGAGGAGACGGACGAGGTTCGCTTGCGGCGATGGCTACCGTGGGAAAGCTGGTGGAAGTGGAGGCGGCAGGCAAGTTCCGTCTTCTTGAGATGTGCGGCAATGTGCTTGTAAGGCATCTTCTGCATGCGGGTCTGGAGGAGGTAGGTTTCCTTTTTTGCAATTAGCCCACGCTCTAATGAGCAAACTCGCAAAACATACCTCTTCTTCAGACCACGACCTATTTCCTCCAGCAGACATTTTCCTTGCACGAAGGCTAGCTGGGTCGGATGACTGCGAGTTCATCTCTGGGAGTGGTGAAAGAATCTGGGGTTGGTGGTGGAGCATGTTTGCGACTGTTTGTATTGAAGAGTTGGTGTTGCTGATATGTTGTGTTGATGATAGTGGATGTGTCGTTTCCGTTCAGTATCGTCAGATCGTGTCCACTTGGGATGTTCGTCGGTCGTCTTCGAGGCTGGCTCGTGAAAGAATGTATTAACAGTGTGTGTTGGTATACACAAGTAATTGCTCAGCAATGTCAATTAAGGAATGTAAGGCAGCCCAAACCAGTGGGAAATAAAAGAAAGTATTACAAGGCTGCTAAAAGAAAACAAAAGACTGATGCCGATTGAACATGAGCGGTGGAGGCCTCGAAACTTGGGGCATCCGGCAAGTTATAGAGTTTGGACGGGACAAGAAACGGGTCGTTCACTCGGCCATTCAGCATGGATGATTGGAGTGGCAGGACCTGATGTCGGCAGCGTTTTCAAACCGTCATTCCTGCAGCTCGGATTATGATGGCCACCAAGGGTCAACGGCGGTGTTCGAAGCCAAAATGTTTAGAAGAACCCTGACACGAGACATGTTAAGCCGGAAGAGGAGTCTGCATGCGTGTTCTCTCGATCCGGTCGCCAGGCAGCTTGGGGATCTCGAGCGGGTTGCATGAGTTTTGCAGCCTCTTTGGGCGCTAAGGAGGCAGTTTCAAAACTGGGGGCGTCACAGAGCGGAACGTGCCTCAGACTTGAAGAAGCGAGAGGTTTGACATTGTTTGGAGAGCCTGGAAACAAGCCTAGCCCAGAGCTCCAGAGCAGCGGGCGCTAACTGGATGGGCGTGGTAATGCGCTGTGACAGGCTGCGGGGAGGACAGTGCGCTGGTTTCCTCCCTTCTCGGTAAACAGCACAGCCCACGATGAAGTACAGCGACATTCTATCACAGCGCAAACCGAACGACCATCGGATGTGACTCGCAGCAACCAGTTGCGCAATCAAGTTGACGTCGTGAAAAGACGCGCAACCTTCCAACGCGCGACCAGGTAATCGTTGACGCTGTGAGACGAGCGAAACAAGTACAGTCGGAACAGTCGTGATCCGCTCTTGAGCATCAACCTGATAAGGCGCATCTCAGGCCGAGAGCTTGGCGGTTCATGGGTCTCGCTACTGGCGGTCTCTGGCATGGACGGTTCGCTCAAACGCATGAGGCTCACCCTGACACTGGCGCTGCATCAGCTCCAGATCTCAGTGGGGAGAAGCGCTTGGTGAGGCAGAGAGTTGAAAAGGCTGTCTCGCCCCATGACGACGCTCGTCACCACGCACTGGAATCTTCCCCGCGCGGCGCTGGTGATGGACCTGATAGTTCTAGGTAATGCGGTAGTCCTGTCAGCCGCCGGCCGTGTCTGCAGCCCTCGCGGGGAACAACAGGGATGGCGTCCTGCCCACCACAACAAGAGGGGGCTAAATGGGCGACAATCTACGCGGTGGTGAGGTCATTGGTGGGAAGGGCGAAAAGCAGTGAGATAGATTGACGAGTTTTGTCGACGTGGTCGCGCTCCGTAGCACAATGGCTTCAGGCTGCTCGTGGAAGTCGCGACTAGCGACATCATCGGTCAAGGAACATGGCAGGAGCGCACGAGGAAAGAGCGCTCGCTCAGTGCTTGCCCCGCCGACCAACATCATTACCACCAACACCGTGGCAACCGCCGTGTCGTCTCAACTCACATCAACATCATCACGATTCAATTCTACACAAGATGCCGCACTATCGGCCACAACATGTCGCAGTCCACATGTCGACGAGCGCAGTACGCTTGTAGTCATGACATGGCCCTACCACCTACTAACGCTTGTGGGTACCACTCCTCCGTCATAGCTGGGGGAGCTGCATCTCCAGTCTTCATGCGAGCTGAGTAGTCATGCACGAAGCTGTCACGCGCGCTCGACGTCCATTGCACGTCTTGTCTTCCTCATAACCTTGAAGCCACCTAGCCTGTTACCCCGCTTCTTGACTGCATGTCCCGGAAGTATCTGGTACCCGACGACGACCTCTCCATGGCGGGAGCTCTGCTGTCACTTTATCACGAGAGCAAGTACCAGTACTCACACCCCCGCTAGCAAGCGACCGCTTAACCTCACAGCATGTCCGCCGTCCTCCACACTCGTGCCGCTGCAATGCTCCCATTCGCTCGCCAGCCTGCGAACCTGACCCTCTTTGTATCCCTTGTACTTGATCAGCGCTGGCTCCGACAGGCGATCGGCCTACTTCGATATCATGATGATTTACCGCCATTACTTTGGCCGTCGTACCTCTTGCGTGCGGTCCTGAAGCCTGCAATATACGAGCATGACACCACGCTGTATAGCTGCATACAGTCTCACCAGTGAAGCCGCTTTGTGTCGCTGCCAGCCCAGCCCAGGTCAAATACGCCCCGTCCGCCGCCATGTCGTGAGTTTCTCCGGAGTGTTTGCCTCCAAGTCGCCCTGGGGCTACAAGTCGCTCCTGCTAGCCTTGACCGCTGACGTTGTACCTTCCGTTCCACAGCTCTTCGCCTTCAGCTAAGCGCAACTTGAAACCCTCACCTATCGCAACGCCATCCCAGCATAATTCGCATTATTCTGCGCCCACTGAGCTGCCTAGCTTACAGCCAGCGGCGCCCGTCACCACGGTCGGTGGGCAGGAGTCCCAAGCCAGCACTCAACCGCCCCCGCCCACCGCGAATCGAAAGCGCAAGTCTGTGACCTTGGCCCAGCCGCCGGAAACCATGGCAAGTTCTGCGGGTAATGCGGAGGCGCAGACTGGGAGCACAGCGCCTCCTGCTGCTGAGGTTGACACTTCCGCGCAAGAGCCAAAACCGAAGAAGAGCCGCACGAATACACCATGGACCCCGGCTGAGGAGCTGAGACTGAAACAGATGAGAGACGCTGGCAATAGCTGGAGCGAGATTGCAAAGGTACGGACGGACGTATTCAGTGCGTAAAAGAGAATGCTGCAAGACGAAGATTGTGTAGCTGTAGTCGCTGACTTGGTGCGCCACGGTAGACGTTTCCGCAACGGACTGAAGGGAGTGTCAAAAAGCACTGGTATAAGGTAAGCTGTCTGTCCGTGTTTCACAGGGTGATTGCTGACGAGAACCAAAACAGGACATGCATTATGCCGAGTTCGCCGAGGACGAAGTGAGTACCTGTGCTCTATCAGTGGAAGCATGCTGATGAGTAAGAAGAGCGCTGCACTCCTTGCCGCGATCAAGGAGTACGACGCGAATAAATGGAAGGTCATCGGCCAAAAGGTTGGCAAGCCTGCAAAGGTACGTTCCAACATGACCATGTGTCGCAAGTAGTCGACGACAGCCTTGAGCTGACGAGCACCAGGCATGCGAGCAGTATGCGAAAGAGCATTTTGGAGGGAAGTACTGAACGACTTATGATTACGACCTGCATCTTTCCGGAATTAGCGCGGATGGACCCGCTTTATGATACCATGTTTCCTTTCTTGGTTGGGCATTGCAGTCCTGTCCCTCTTGGAGTTCTCGGCCATTGCTACCGGTGGTGGAGTACGGGTCACAGAGCATCCACGGGATTGTGGTGGGTGCGAAAAGCTGCTTGAGGTATTGATCATGCTGGCAGCGTTTCCCGCTGTTTCAGCTGGCTGACAGATGTCTGTCGCTCTTGCATCTCCGGTGGTATGGTATTCGGCGTGCGCGAAGCCCTTCATGGGTGTAATATGGACTATCCCAACACCATCAGATCCGGCAATGCACCCATGACAAGTGCATTTTGACATACATGGGATCGACGTACATTGGCCAACATTCGTTTCACGCCTCTGTTTCGAGTGTCTGCTGCAGTTCGCGCCATATGTTTCAACAGATCGCCACATCCAAACAACCGTCTGCTTCGTATTGCCGTTCGCAGATCGTTTTCGGCGAGCAGCGTCTTCTCGTGGCACTTGCAGGCCGCCTGCCGTTGGCGTAGCGAATTCGGGAATGGGGCGCAGCACGTTGGTAGGGAGAGATCGACATTTTCTCTTGTGCGATCTGCGCTTTTTAGCGCAGCCTAGTCGAGATATCCTCGTGCAACGGCGAAGTTTCCAAGCGAACCGTCCGGCTGCAGTGCCGAACCAGCTCTGTGGAGTCGCGATATGAAACGGGCTAGGCAGTTGACAGATGCTGTTGAAAGCGCACCTGCACCACATACGATTGCTGACTCTGTACCTGAACAGCAAGACAATTCTTCTTTGCTTGCAATCGAATGCTTGGCCTGGGCAAAGAAACAGGCACAGTGGCCATGCCTATGCAACCACGCAGCAAGTCTGAGGAGAACGAGCATAGACTTCTCTGCGCAACCAGTCAAGCCTATGAATGTGCGTTAACTCATCTGCCGGATTCAGGCTAATACTGATGACTGGTCGAGTATTTGAGGATTGGCAGACTCGCATCGCTAGCTGCGAGGCTCGCCCAAGTCACACCTCACGACCTGAGGTCATAGCGAATGCGAGGCCTGCAGGGAACCCCTGATCGTGGGTGTGGGTCAGTCGTACGCCATCCTGTGCCAGTCACGTGCACTTCGGTTCGAGAGGAGCGTGGTCGGCGACAGCGCTGCCGCCTGGGATGGCATGCATGGCGCGACCAGTCCCACGCCCCGATGGTGACGCGCCACTTGCAACAACCGCCCTCATCTCTCGACTGCATCGCGTCTGCAGTCGAGAGATGAGATGAATGCGAGGCTCGGGGGCGGGCAGATCCATGCATCGCGGGCGCGTGGCTAGCGTTGCCAAGCTGTCCTATCGTGGATCCCGCGCTAGCGTTCACTGTTCAAATCGTCACGCTAAGGTACTGCCACGTTCGACGCGTTCGCCGCCTCGCTTGCTTTCACCCTCTGCATCGTGCTGGGTCTGCCTACATCGCTCATCCGCTACTGTCTCAGATAGACTCTCAATATTCTACGCAGCGCACATCCTGCCCCGCCACCGCGTCTGCGCGCGCCCTCCGTACGCCCGCTGCCTCTGCAGTGCGCGCTGCTGCGTCATCCAAGCAGGGTCGGAAATTTCTTGTGACTGGCGATCTCCTCTCCTGGGGATGACGAACCGCGTATAAACTGGGTTCACATGTATACCTTGAAATGACCCATGCATGAGCCAATCTGAGGCCGTCATGCCTATGCGTTAGAGAACCATGATTGAGGCAACCCTGCGCCCGGGCCACTGCTTACAAGGCGGGTGCTACGGCAAGACAGCTTCCTCTGCCGGCAATTACGCTGCTTGATCCGAGTACTGCGCCGACAGCAAGCAGCATCATGCTCCACGAGAGCCACTAACGGGTAAGGCTCTTCCAGGCATGAACGCGCCCGCGCTGAGGCACCCGCCGCCGTATGCCATAAGACGCAATGGTGCTGGATGTCCTGCTTTCAGGCACGCTCACCTCATCGCCTCCGTGCAGGAACCGAGCTGCTTCGTCCGCGGTCCTGGCTCCTCGTCTGCCAGAGCTGCTCATCAATCTTGCAGCATGTTGCTGCGCTTAGTGGCGCGTCCGCTTTGGGCAATTGCCCATCCTGACCTGGCCGTGTCGCCGCGCCTGTCCTAGCCTGTTCAGAGTGTTCTCATGCACATCTCCTGGCCACCACGCTTCACCAGGATTCGTCCTGCAGAAGCTGCAACGGCGCTGGAGATCTTTCTGGCGGCATTCTAGAAATAGGCCCACGATGGCAGGGACCGCACATCCCCGCCGCCCGCTGCGCCATTGGAGGCCGGGTCAAAGTACCTCATGCCCACCTCATTTTGCATCAGCAGCCACTCACAATACGAGCCAGCAGCATTGCACTGGCGTATATGACCTGGATACTCTTCCAGATCTTGTGCCGGGGGCCCCCTCCTTGTCAATGATCACCGCATTATGCTTGACGTAGAATTCGTTCCTGGGCCTTCCCTACTAAGCTCGTTCCGTACTCTTCAGGAACAGAGACCGTCTCGTGGGTTGACCCATAGCTCGCCGTGCTTGGAGTCTGTGTCCGTGTGGCAATTGCACCGGACCGGGCTTTTTGAAGGGATGTACTGCCCGAAATTTTAATGCCTTCAACCATCAGGCGCGAATGTCTTATATCCCATCCAACGCTCCCAGCCGAATATACCTTTTGGTTTGGTTTTTACAAGGCTATATCCGAACATCCCAACGCTTAGTACACGCGATAAGACTTCGACCGATGGCGCGTTCCTCCAGGCTCTTCTTGCTCCAACATTTGTCAATATAACAAAAGTCGCAAAATCCCAAACACGTGCGATACAACCACGTTCGCTCGACACGTCAACTCAAACTAGGCATTCTTTTTCTGGCTCAGGTCTCACTGCGGCGGCCTGCCAGAGCAAGCTAGCTCTGGTAGTCTCCATGCATATTCGCAACACTGGCGAGTCCCTATCGAGGCCCTTTCCTCGACTACAGCGATGCCGGGGAAGAACATCACATTCCGACGTCAAACGTCGAACATCAAAATGTACTCCATCCCCATGGCGGACTGCCTCCCGGTTACCACCACTCCTTCCTGCAGCCACACCCGTCTCAAACGCTCCAACATGCTGGTGTTGCCCATCATCCTGCATACACAGATATCGAGACACACTCGTCACTACATCAACCCCACCTGTTGCGCCATCATTCGATGTCGCATCCGTCTCCATCCTCCTACGACGTAGGCTACCCACAAGCTTCGCACCAGTCCGTTCCGCGCAAGCGCAGTCATCAAGAAGAGCAACACTTGCAACAAGAGCTGCCAACGTTAGAGCAACAGCTCAATCCGTACGCACAAGCAACAGGAAGCGTCTCACTCGGACACCCTGGCCAGGGATACTCCCTTCAACAGTACCCACCACCACAACCCCCGCAATCTGCTCTCCCTCCTACCCATCATCACCATCTTCCCAGCCAACACCGCAGTAAGCGACACCAACCGATGGAAGGCGCGCCACCCTCTCCCGCTCAACACCATGGCCCTCCAAGCGTCGTCGGACAAGAGGGAATGCCTCCACCAGCAGCGCGACCGCGAGGTCCAAAGCTCAAGTTTACGCCCGAAGACGACCAGCTGCTGGTCGACTTGAAGGAGAAGAAGAACCTCACCTGGAAGCAGATTGCCGATTTCTTTCCCGGGCGGAGCTCCGGGACTCTGCAGGTCCGTTATTGTACGAAGCTGAAAGCAAAGACCACGGTCTGGACAAATGAGATGGTGAGTTCACCCGTTGTAATGGCTTTCTGAAACACACGACGTCGTGCGTCGCCAGCCACAACCTTGCGCATGCTAACCGCAATTGGCACAATAGGTCGTAAAGCTTCGCAACGCCATGCAGGAGTACGAAAACGACCGTTGGCGCATCATTTCCTCAAAGGTCGGAAGCGGCTTTTCACCGGCTGCATGCAGAGACAAGGCACAGGAACTCGAAGCCATCGAGGCTGCCGAAGAAGAAGAACAATCACAACACCAAAGCGGTTACACGTCATCGCAACTGGGCGCCGGGCCCAGCGAACCGAGCGCAAGTTATCATCAGTGACTAGCCGACCAAAATTGCGATGGCCTTGCAGGTCAATTCGAGAGCCTTCGAGCATGGTGAAAGATTTCTGGGAGTACGAGATATTGCGGGGTTGTGCTGGTTACACCCCGTCGATCCGGTGTTTAATTTGGGGACGCAGACACTCTTCTTTGGGACTACATGCATTTAATCACGCGCGTTTTCTTCTTCCCTCTTTCACCTTCACGAAGTACAACGAATGCTCATGGTATACCCCTTCTTCCATACACACGCGCGCAAACGCACTACAATCGCTCAAAGCAACAACAACATTACTACTACTGCATACAATACAATTTCGGGGCGGGGCGCACTCCTAAGGCACAATGCCTGACACAGCATAGCGGACGGCGTTGGGAACAAACTGGACAAAGATCGAACACTATCATTCTGGCGGTGTTTAGATTTGAGATTCTGGAAATAAGGTATCTACAAGAGGTGGGAATGGGATCAAGATACAACGGCGGCGGTCTATGATTCAGTCGAGCTCGAGCGGCCCGCATCTTGGCGAACGCGTGTTCGCATAGAGAAAGAGAGGCAAAAGAAAGATACCCAATCGGCGCGTGTGGATCGAGGAGGAGAGTTTCACCATTTCTGCTTTGTCGCATTATGCTTTCCGTTTCCTGTGTCTGCAAGCGCTTGTACACGTCATGGACAGTTTCGATTGTCGAAGATTTCATGCATTTTCTATTTGTCGTAACCTTCGTGCGCGCACCTCCAGCACCATTCTCATCTGTTACACTTTACGGTCTTGGCAACGGTAAAGCAACCGGACACAATGCCGAGTCCACTTCACTTCTCCCGCACTTCTTTAGATCTACACACTTGTAATACCAATCACTACACCAAAACCCAATCCTCTATGACGGCATTACATCTCCAAACTCACTTGCAAATCATCGCGTGCTCTGTTATGCCGCCCTCGTCCAATATCTCAAACACCCCGCAAATCTTAGCCCGTCTCATATCGATACCCCATCGACACCCATCATAACAGAATATCGAATATCAAATACTACAACGCGTCACACATCATAATGTCATCAGTTCATAATTCCAGAACGCACGCATATACAATATCGCACAAACTTATGCGCAGGTACACCCGCGCAAGCACTAAACTTCCGCAAGTATAATCTGAGACACGGCGCCCTCCCGCACATCGCGATCTGAAACCGCGAGCAACCGCAGGCTTTGCGTCTCATGTCCTCAGGCATAATGGGGAACATTATGATCCGGTGATCGGGTTGATGGTGCCGCATGCGCTTATGGGTCGGGTGTTTGGATATCGACGTGAAGTGCCTCAGGTTGTTGACGGTGCGACTAAGGCGTTATTCTGAAGTAGGGATCTTTGTAAGGTGTTTGTAAGGTGTGAGTTGGGAAATTTCGGGGTAAGAATTGAGATTCTGAAAGTGTTAGTGTGGAGAGGATATGAGGAGGGATGGTTGCGCGATGCGTTATGAATGGAAAATGGAATTATGATTTCTAGATCGTGGTAAATCAGATGCGAAACGAAGTTCGGAATGAGAATAAGATCTGGGAAAGGAAGTACACAAATGTCTTTGACGTTGTGGTTCAATTAGGAAATCGTTCTTGATGTTGTAGAGTATTGTTGTTCTATATTGGAACAAGGTCCCTCTAGTAGTATGACTACCATAGATAACTGAGTAAGGAGAGGGACAAGGTGGGGTGGCTTCAACGTATTGTCTTGACTATCGTGTTGTGTACATCCTCACAAGCTGAGTACAATAGCGTCTATCATGGTACCTTCCTGCCCACCAGGTCGCCAACCACGCTCACCGCATGGGGACCTGAGGCTTCCTTCCACCAACCTGGACTGAACCCACGTGTTCTCAACATTCTATCTAATTTCGGCGGTCCGCGACCTCACCAGCATCCCCAGTCATACATTTCGGAATATGCACCATTTTGTCACAATTCTCGACTTTTCTAGTCTCTATTTACGATCCAGTTCTTCTTTTCTCTCCATGTCTCGATCAAGCGTACGCTTCTGCTGATGTTGCGAAGTGTTCATATCCATCTTCGAAACCACGTACCACATCCTCCTACCTCCTATCAGCCCCAACAATTACCAAATCTCTTATCAGGATTCACATAATATCGCCGACACGCATACTTGCTATATTGCAGCGCACGCGCACATCTCGCAGTCTGGTCGCTGCTTACCCACAAGCGAGAAAATCTTGTTTATAATACCCGGGCCGAGCTCAAGGCTCCACGACAGATTGCTCCCGCACACACCACATCAATGGCGCCTTACAGCGGCGCGCCGCCACACTTGCAGATGTTGGCGCGTGCCGACGTATTGCGTGTGAGTTGTAAGACGGATGATGCTCGTGTGTGCTGAGTATGACTTGGCGGTCACGCGCGATGTAGCAGTGACCTGAGTACGAGATGGATGACTTCTGGACGACTCGGCAAGCGCGAGACAATGGATGGTACCCGAACTGCTCAGCTCCGTCGGCCAGTCGCTGTTGCGCGGTGCTGGCCGGCGTCCCCACACGTTTACTTCATCCAGCGAACCATTAGTTCTCCAGGCCCAATCCCAGGTCCGCAATATCCAACAAAGGCACTTCCCGCACAACAAGCGCAATGGTGTGAATGGTGGCCAAGCGCACGTCAGAGAACGTGCCGTGGCGTGTACCGTCTAGGTGAGTGAGCATGTACATCACTGGTACGCCTTTTCCGATCGTGGTCGGGTATGTCACGGTCTGAACAGTTCGGAGACCATGCACATGGCTTTTCGATAGAGATCAGCGGCCCCGCTACCGTGGACGCAGTCACATCTTCTCGGCTGGCCTTTCCATTGTGTCCCTCGTTCGAGGTTCCCTTGCGATGGAGCTGCCAACATTCTCAATGTGCCCTTTCTGGAGGGGCAAATGATCACCGTTGCTGATGTGGATCGTGCCCTCTTTCAACGACTTCCGTTCTAATTCAAGAAGAGCTTGAGCGTCTCGCAGCATGTGGGTATGAATGACGGGACGCAAGAAGTGTGGATTTTCACACCGACATACTCTCGACTGTGAGGGGTTGTTCTCCTTTGGTCTCAGGAATGGTATGCTGGTCGGACCATGTGGCAGTGGCGAAGTGCAGCTGCAAAGTTTACAGGGTTTTCTACGGTTTTGCGGCGACAAACTGACGAATTGCCAGCAGTGGCGCGTGTGAATGGTAAGGTTGCCGTCGCCTCAGCATGCAGCTAAGATGCACCTGGCTTGCATTCGTGATGTATATGCAGGTGCTGAACCATAAGCAAATATGGGGGATAACTATGATCGAGTGGCGACTAAGATGAATGTTCATGAGGACATGCTGTATTTGGCAGCCGTTGGGCAGATGCAGCTGTGTGCGTTCGAAGACGAAGAGGAAGCCAACGGCGAAGCTAGCTCGAAGCCATGCAAATGAAAGCTAAGCATGACTAGTGGACTGATAGACTCCTCACATATTGGTATGTGCATCGGGGCCGCGACAATAGCTAGCCGATGGGACTGTGCTGAGCAATGGTAAGTACTGTCCATTTCAGTGTCGAGTCTTCAACCCGAGCTTGTGCCTTTCTTTGCTTTCCAGTCTGCTCCTTGGTGAGAGTGAAGCAGATATAGTAGTGAGCTACTGACTTTGGTTTGTACTTTGGCATTTGAGAATGTGCCATCATCACTCGACAGTCTTCCCCACAGCTTGATCCGTCGCAAGAGAGCTAGCGTTGCGGACGAGGAGCGCGGCACCAGCTCCCCGCCTTCGTGCACGATGCTTGCGTATGCAGACTCCGCTCGCATCTGCAGGTGTTCCATGTGTACCGTTTTGAGTTATAGTGATCGCAATTAAGCCCCGAGGAACGGTGTCCTGTGCTGAGTGCCACCCGCCGCCAGCAGCCGCCATCTGAAATACCTTCTTGAGCACTGCCGCAGGCAAAACACCATTGACCGGGTAAGCGGTCGCTCGCGTGTGTTTGAGCGCATCAGGTAACCGCAGTTCATGTCCATCTCTCCATACGTTAATTCTATAATTGTACGTTCGCCAAACATGGGTCGGCCAATATGCGCACACTGCTGTAACTCCACCGCGGCAGCCAGTACGTGAACCCTAATTGGGTGGAAAAGTCGAAAGAAAGTGGAGATCGGTCTAATGAGCGGCGAGTAGGAAGTTGCTTTCCGGATGCTACGTAAGGCGAGACATATAGGCTACAATGAGGCTGATATAGTAGGTACTTAGCCCGAAGCAGAACAGATCCGAAGGGGACGAAAAGTCGACGTTGATGATGAAGTTGGACATAAAGAAGAGCTTGGTCTCTCTTGAGTTAGAGCTCAGAGACCTGTGAGAGAAGGGTTTAGCCACAGTTTATCTGAGACTTCAGGACTGTTAGGACCCATCAGGATCTTCTCGAGATCTTGAGGCCGTTCCGAGCACGAAAGATCACTCCTTTTGGCTCATACAGAGTCTGCCATAGCGTCCCACACGTTAAGACTCTTTGAAGTTGCCACTGTTGTTGTACGAGGTCATAGCGACCGATGTGTTGTGCTTGTCGTTCCGTATGGCAGACCACGCACCAGTCAACGGAGACTCCAAACTAAGGCCTCATATCATTCAATGGCGAACAAGGCGCAAAGGTTGAGATCAAACTTTCTTTAGCCTTGCTCAGACATACAAGTCTGCAAATAAGGTGCCAGTCTTCGAACGGAGTGCTGGAGAGTGCATACTGTGGAGAAGTTCGGCTCCACATGAATGCAACATCGCGTAGACCCAAGGCCACCAGACTCTTATGATTGATGAAACGGCCTGCTTTCACAGAGCGGTAGGTGGTTGCCCTGTGTGTGTGCTGTGTAGACCTGCCACCGTTTGGGTATGGAGGATACCAGGAAGGACGCGGAGCAGGACCAGCCAGTCAAGTTCAGGGGCAGGCAATCAAGATTAAAGGCCAGGCAGCTGCGTGCCTGGGTATTGGTAGTTGTCTTCGCCTCCACCATTTTTCTGACAGGAACCTTGCTCAGTCCGTCTGAGAGGTTGCATCTAGTCCACATTTTGCGGTACCAAATGGTGAAAGCCGTATGTTCATCATGATCGCTTGCCGCACGGCTGGGGGGTCTTTGATAACCTGGTCATTCTGTGACTATAGCAGACCCGGGATTTTAGTGTGGAGATTCGGCTGGCGGGTCGGACGGTTCTGATCAGCGTCACCTCGAAGTGATGGGCTCCGCACTCAGTTTGCCATCAGGGGCGCAAGAACGGCGATCAGAAAAGTCGCTGAAGTTTTCTCACCTTCGGCCATGCCGACGGAAAAGGTATCTGTAGGTGTGGGGACTGTCGCAGACGTCCTGTGGATGAAAGGCGCCAGTGTGCTCGCAACCGACC
Organism: Setomelanomma holmii; assembly: GCA_010015745.1. Lineage (NCBI taxonomy): Eukaryota > Fungi > Ascomycota > Dothideomycetes > Pleosporales > Phaeosphaeriaceae > Setomelanomma > Setomelanomma holmii. Next base: position 89,659 of record ML978200.1, read on the forward strand.
CAGACCTGGCCTATAGCTGGCTCCATCGTTGGCGGTAGCGAATATTAACTAGTTTCTGAACGGTCGTTTCCACTCTTAATATGAGGCAATACATGGCTATGATGTGGCCGGGCGCTTAATGACGGTCGTTATTGCTGACACTTGTGTCTCGTATATGCTCTCATCATTGTGCAAGTACCGTTGCACGTGGCGCTGGGAGGGTAGGAAGGATACTGCATCACACGGATCGATGTCGATAATAGTTGTGGCCGTCCGTCGTGCAGCTAGACATAGACTTTGCGGCGACCAGACTTAACCTGACCGTAAATACGTCGAGCATCGTAGCTCAGAATTTGATTTCATTCCAACGACAGCCCTCCCTCGTCGTCGCGCAGCCGTAACTGCACGTGGTGGTCTCTTCGTGGCGCGCCCAATCCATCGATGGAGATCTCTGAAATAGCTTTACTCCAGAAGTTGGTGCATGGGTGAGGAGATGCTAACCTATGGCGAATGAGTATTGGATAGTGAATTGCTTCAGTATGCTGGAATATATCGCTCCTCTGGAAAATCTCGGCTGCATGGTGTCTTGGCTTGACCGTGGTAAGATTGCGATTTTAGGTCGAATATAGGTAGGCCTTTGGGTTTCGACGTTATGGTCGAATAGATTTGATCCGATCATGCTCTCGTCGCGCAAAGCAGTGCTGAAAGAATGAGACACCATTTAGGTGACCATCGAAGCTCGAGATCTAATAGTGGGCATTGGGACACTTTCATTGCTGCCCTGTCATGAAGTCTGAAGCATAAGATGTGCCGTGTGTCGCAGCAGACACTCGATTTTATGTGCGCAGCGTGGCACACTACTTAATGCCGCAACGCGCAGCTTTCATGGAATATGTCGGCATGTCATGATACAACAAGCCTTGGATCGCGACATAGGCGAAGGAAGAGAGATGTATTAGCTACTCAAGATCGGTAAAGCTCAAGGTTGACGGTTCAGCAGCCCCTGCCTTCTCTATGGCTGGTGCGTGATTACGTCATTGCCTGCAACGACCTTCCATCCTTCAGTCTGCTTCGCGTACTCCGTGCACATGTATAATAGCTGCGCGGTCCTCTCCGCAAACCGTCCCTTGCACATTGATGTCGAAGAAACTGAGTCTTGTGCCCTGTGACATCGCATACGTCGCCCAGATGGCTCCCAACATAGTGCGCACAAGACAAACGAACTGACGCTGCAGATGCTACCAGAGGGCTCTGCGTTTGGCAGATGATAGCTCAAAGATTTGCTGGAGATACGATGAGATGATACATAGGAGCCGAGAATGCGCCAGATGCAGCCTCGCAACGAGATTGTGCGTGGTTGGAACTCCGTGAAGTTAAAGAGCTAGGCTGCTGCCCTTTCTGCACTGACTATGACTCGGACCTTGACAACGCAGGCCGAGAGCATGTTGTCGTGCACAGTACCTCCTCTTTGCTCTTGTATCGCAATTTTCCCAACCCTCGTTGCAAATCGCCAGAGCAGGCTGACAGCCATATTTTCTCTATTATTTCTTTAGCGAAGGTACACGCGATTTCTAGGATGGACAACGCTGACGACGAACGCGTGCTCGAAATAGAGAGCCTTCAAGCGATATACAGCGATGAGCTTACACTTCTTTCACCCTTTTCGGCCAAGATTGAGCTGGCGGTGGCTTTGATAGCTCCGCTCCGTATTGATGCAGGAAATCCGGAGGACGTACGGGAGCAATCTGTCTCGTTCTTGCCCTCGTTGCATGTCTCCTTTACGCTTCCCGATGGATACCCAGCTGCACCTCCGCAGATCCAGCTGCATACCGCGCCTGATCGGATTCCCCGGGACAAAATCGATGCACTGCTAGAAGCCGTAATCACTCTCTGGGAAGAGAACGGTCGGTCACTGGTCATGTATGACTGGCTTTCCTTCGTGCAAGAGCAGGCAGATTTGGCATTTGGCTTGTCCGTTCTTGTGGTTGCCAAACAGCTCTATGCAGAACTACTCAGCTTTAATTACACGGCGTCCAAGGACAACTTCAACAAGGCTTCCTCTAGTTGCGGCATCTGCCTGGACGACAAGCGAGGCTCAGCTTGCCACCGCATGGATCATTGCCATCATGTCTTCTGCATCCAGTGCCTACGAGACTACTATAACGCCTCCATAATTGCGGGCAGCGTAGACGAGATCCAGTGTCCAGACCCCGACTGCGGTTCATAGCAAACAGAGGCGCAAGCGCGTCAAATCATGAAGGTACACCTCATTACGCCGCGCGAACTGCTACAAATCCCACTCGAGCGGCCTGCAGTCCAGCGCTATGTCGACATCATGCGCAAGAAGAAGCTCGAGACCGACAAGTCGACGGTTTGGTGTCCGCGAAAGTGGTGCCAGGGCGCTGCTTGCGACAACAACTACCCCAAGCTTGACATGCCTTTGTCAGAAATGGACCAAGTGTACAAGACAGCATCTACAGCGCCAGGACTACCTCCCGAGCTGAACAAAATGGAGCCACCAAACGAGGAAGATGAGCTCACAAAGGACAAGAAGTACCTCGCGGATCAACTTTGTGTCTGCGAAGACTGCAGCTTCGCTTTCTGCAAGCTGTGTAAATCTACCTGGCACGGTGAGCACTACGACTGTCGTCCACGCACACAAAGCGTCGCTGGCCGCCTGGAACCTTCTAAAGAAGAGCAAGCTTCTCGGGACTTCGTGGCTCTACATACGACACCCTGCCCGTCATGCAACTCTTGTGTGTAGAAGTCGGAAGCATGCAACCACATGCAATGCACACAGTGTCGAACACATTTCTGCTACCTGTGTTCTGGTTGGCTCAGCCCAACGAACCCATATGCGCACTTCAACACGCGAGGCACACCGTGCTTCCAGCGGTTATGGGTCCTTCAAGATGGCGATGATGCTCAGGCTCAAGTCGAGTTCGGAGGCGCGCGAGGGGCTGAGATGGAAGCTTGTGGGATAGTAACTGCAGATGAAGAGCGTCGACGGCAGGAGGCGATGGCTGAAATGCCTCATTAGCTCTGATCACAGCTGTCCCCAAGTGTTGTGAACAATTAGCAACGATTAACAATTGGTGACGATTGATCACATGTGCTCCTATCTACGAACCCTCCTTGACAAGTTGTTTCCGATCACTTTCGTTATCAATTCCCCAAACGAGGCGATCGTTGTTGAACACTCAGGATTCATCAGCATCATAAAAGATGAGCCTGAACGCCCCGACGACCGACTTCAGCAGCTCCAAGAATCCGTCCAATCTGAAGATGCTTCTTGTTGATCGAAATCAGAGGACCATGGTGAAATTGTGGTCGTTCAAGCGCTATCGATGCGAGGTAAACGAAGGAGACGGAGACGGAGACAGCGTGAGTGAGTTAATGCCGTGGTCAATACACTGCTCGGAGAAACGAAAGGAGCAATGTCTAAGCTATACGTCAGCCAACTTCCTTCTTCACCTTAACACGCCATTACTCACAGACTCCGCGCTTCACGAGCTTCTAAATGTCGAAGCTGTCCGGTGTCTCGTCCTCCCTCGAGCACCCGCTCGTGTCGTTTCGATTGTAACCCACCAGTCCACTCTCACAGCAAAAGTACTCCCTAGTAACGTACAACTCCCATGTCGCAATCGCACACACAGCTTACGACGGAGTGTTCGCTACATCCGCGCAATCGAAGCCAGGGGGCAACTGTCAAGATTTTACTGTCTCGGTGGGTATATGAGATCGTTAGAACGGCACCCGACGAAGGGAGAGCGTGTGGGGAAGTGGGGGGTTTCGATGCTATGGAGGCAGGAGATGTTGCGGCGAAGGGCGAAGCCGGGCTGAATGGGAGACATGGCGAACTCTGGCGTTGGGCAAAAGGGTCAGCGCTCGGGCGAGGAACACATCTACGACGTCAGACTGGTCCTGGATGCCATTGTGCAGGCGTTCATTTGCTTGTGGCTGCCATGGCACAGTCGTACACGGCAGCGGGAGCCACGACAAATGCGGTTATGAGGGCCATCTCTCTCGGTTACCAATGGCTATTGCTGGCGCAGTCGAAGTAATGCGCTTTCGAGTTTTGATGTTGCGATGTCTCGATGAGTGTCGTGTGGGAAGGACGATGTCGTTCTTGCAGCGGAAGGATCCCCGATGACAATTCTCCGAACCCACCGACCCGGGAAGGTTGCATGGTCCAAATGCCTGACCTCGACAGCATGCAAATCACGAAATCGAGGACTGGTACTGGTCCGATTTCGTCTTGAGGCGTGCGACAATAAGTCGTGTTGGAAATCATTACCACAGGGCGGAACGGTGCGCAAAGCCCCTGCCTGCAAAGGAAATGACGTACGGACAGCGGTGTGCCTTTGCGACGTCGTGGCAACGATGTCTTGACCAAGATACATTACCGAACTAGGTTTGCTCTATCTCGTAAGATCAAATCGACCTTCGAATTAGGACTTGTCAGCTTCTACATGGCACAGCATCGCGTCAGAGGACCTGTGCAACGATCTGTGCGTTTCAAGCAAACATCAGCACATTGATCTTCTTCATCAACCTTACCTCGAGAGCATCAACATTCTTCCAAATTTCGAAATTCTCAGAGGTCAGCATGCTTTCCAGGCTAGCACATGCGTTTCTCATCATGTCTCTTGTCATAATTGCACTTACCATAAACTTCACGTCCGCATCGTCGATCTCCCACATTATCGCACCACCTTGTCCTTCAACACCAATATGCGGCTGGGAACTCATGGAACTTGGTACTTGTGCCTGCTTTTTCTTGCGAGTACGTCATTTATTCACACTTTATCAGGCATACCAATCTCACATCTCGGTACCATCTTCGCCAACCAGACCAGCGATCGCTCGCAATGCATACCCGAGAGCGGAGTAGAGTACTGCACATGTGTCTTCGAGTGCGGAAACGGAGTTTGGACTTGCCTCAGTGGGCAATTGAGGTTTGAAAGTGGGTGTAAGAAGTACTGTCATGCCGGAGAGTGTGATGGAGACGGAGCATAGCAGTATTGGAAAGCGGTGATTGAGGAAATTAATCTGAAGCCTGGGGTTTGATATGTATATGAGGCTTTGAAAAAAGTATTTACACGACAATTCCTATCCGAGTCTTCCGACAACGAACCTCACGTCCTCCCCGCCGCCATCTATCGCTGCAACGTCAACACGCCCGGACGATACGGGAGCAAGTCGTAGTTAGAAGGGACATTGTTAGGATCGCGACCCTGGTACAACAACTGCAAATTGCACGGATCAACCGTAAAGGTCTGATCCGGATTCGACCTGTACAGATCTCCATGAGAAATATCGTTGGTCCACGTCGCGCCCGAGTTCTTCTTTCCAGCAAAGGGGTTCGACTCGCTAGCAGCCTGCGCTGTCCAAGAACCCGAAAGGCTCGAGGCAGTGAAGCTGCGGAAATACCGTCCACCCGATCCAATCGCCTCGACAATCATCAGGTAATTCGCATTACCACTTCCGCCCTGGAGCGTGTACACCTGCACAGCCTCGAACAAATTGTTCGTGCTATCCGTCATAACGACCGTGCTCGTGGTGCCAAAGTTGCCAGGGAAGTTTCCAATAGGCATGCTGGCGCGGTATATCTTGCCATTGTCGCCCGCGAAGAACAAGTACATGTTCGAACTATCTCCAATAACAGTCTGATCGATTGCGCCCGTGCTGGACCCGTCGATCTTGCCGGAAAACAAGGGCTGTACGGCACCCCAGCTGTTGACGTTGCTTGGGTCTGTGGACGTGCGGTAGCTGAATGTCGTGGGACCCCATTGGTACGCGAGGACCCAGACGCTCTTGGGCGCAAAGTAGAACAGAGTTGGTGCCACGGCGTTGAAGGACATGCCGTTTTGCGCGGCGCTGGATAGGTCCGACCAGTTGTTCACGAGCCCGAAAGCAAAGCTGCCGTAGCTGCCGCCCTTGTTGTTGGAGCCGTAGATGAGCTTCTTGCTATTGTATTGCACGACGGTGAAGTCCTTGAGTGAGGCCCAGCCATTCGCCGGCTGTGCAAGAGCTCCAGTTGAGGTCCAGCGGTAGGTACTGGGGAGTGTGCATGTTTGCGCGGCGCTGAGCGAGGCGGATGCCAGGAGCAGGACGCCTGCGGAAAGAAAGTTGGTGAGCATGGTTGGTGATTTGTCCCGTCGAGGTTAGGCAGGGTTGGATTATTGAGCGGAAGCCGAGTCGAGTCGATGCAGTCGGACCATATGAGTTTCGAACTATCGTTGCTCTTATGTACCACCAACCCCTATATGCATTACTATCAAAGCGTTACACTACGTGCCTATGTGGAGTGTCGAATATACAACGACCTCTAGTTAGTAGCCGTTCCACCACACCCACGCCTCGCCTACCATTGCGAACCAGGTTCATGGCAGAAATCTGCTGCTCATGTACCGCCGGTATTGCGCACGAGATTAACGGAGGGACACCAATTTTGCCGCTGCAATTCTCCGACATGCGGGGAACCCTAAATTTGAGTGAGTGTACCAGGGCGGTGGTCCTGATCATCAAAACCTTAAGCAGACTGCTGTGGAATTTGTTCATGGTGCGTTTAACCGGTGCCTTGTACATGATGGTGAAGCCGTATTAGCGCTTTCCTTTTTGAGCTGTTCCTACGACTCGATTGCCCCAGACAAGTTCGTATTGTATACAAGGAAAGGCTAGGATCCCCAAGCGGGGGGTGTACCCGATGGTGATGGTAATGGTGCTGACTGCCGTTGCTAGCTTCCGCCATGTCTTGAGCCTCAGGCAATTTGCACGCATACTCAGTGTCATAACGTCAGCGAATCAGAGGCCTCTGACGTTTCACGCGGACCTTCGTTTCATGCGGATGCCTAGCCTTTCGAGATCAATGCAAATGAAGCCATCGTTAGCTCCACTTCGTCCTCTCGAACATGAGCGAAAGACTTGCCATAATCGTTCACACCGTCATCTTATATGAACACCCGCCGGCAAAGCTCAGCCACTGTGAACCTCGTGGCGAGGGCAAGAGTGTGTGCTTCTTCTCGTATTAATCCAATAATGGGTACACCGTTTCAAACGATGTGGGTCCCGCGTCGCGGAGAATCGGGCCTTGATCAAGGGACACCAATCGTTCTGGACCGATGTAGAACGATGGCAGCAGACGAAGAGGTAAGCGAGATGAGACTTGCTCAAGTCCTAGCTCATTGCTATGCAAAAAAGAGTGGCACAGGTGACGACGAAAGTGGCGACGAACCGAGGCATGAGCGGATGCAAGTAGCCTGATGGAAACGTTTCATGCTTGACCGGACAGTCGGGACCTTTGTCAGCGCTGACGACCATCTGGGAGACTTGAATACAAGCTGGAAGTCATCGTGAGTAATTTGCGAACTTAAAAGAATTGTTGAAGAATTTGTTCGCTTTCAAATCATGTTAATGCAGAAGTCGCTGGCTTTCAAGAACTATACCTTGTCCCACACGCTCATGCCTTGCTCTCTCATCTTCTTGTACCACTCCTTCACGTACGGCAAACCAACATGCGGTCCATAAGGATCCTTCTCCCATTGTGGTCGCGGCGGCAGCAATCCGGTCTCCTCCACGCATTTCGCCATCAGCTCTGTTACTGAGCCACCACGGTCGTAGCTCGCCTCGACAGTCCAGTCTGTCTTCGCCCGGTCTGCTCGCATCTTCTCACGAAGTTCTGTAGTCGCGCCCTCGTTGACTGTGAAGTCAGACGGGCGCACAACGACACCGTAGTTGCGTGCAGCGCCAGAGACGGTGACGAGGCGGCGGTGCACTTCCTGTGCGACGATGGTGGGCGGACGAGTCAGAGGATCACCGAGACCACCGCCACCCCAGGTTATCCATTCGAGAACATCGCCTGACACGTGTTAGTACTGGAAATGAGAGAGAGAGAGGCGTGGAAGATGACTTACCAGGATATACATGCACGTAATCCTGCTTCGATTGGCAGATCTCGATATTGTCCTTCTCCTTGTCGGTGCCGTAGCTGTTGTTCCTGTACAGGATCTTTCTAGACCTGCTTCCAGGCATGCCTCCGTTCACACCCCATGGCTTGATCATCCACCTGTCATCGTGGATGCTGACGTCGCCTTCACACAACCAGCGGTAAAGCGTACGCTGTGCGTTACCACCTCGGAAATAGCCAGCACCACCAGAGTCAGGCAATGCTTCATTCGCCTCGAGAATGACGGGGAAGTACAGCTCGATGTTCTCAGCGGGTATACTTTTGATGGCCGGGAACAAGCAATGGCAATCTGGTCCGTCACCGATAGGTCGAGCTGGGACACCGCCAAAGCCAATCTGGTAGAGAAGGTAGAACTCTCCGTCTGGCTTGAAGCCCGAGTAGAAGAGATGTGGTGAGTCGGAAAAGCCTGCTGCGCACCGATAGGCTGGATTACGCTGGCCGAAGAGTGCCTGCATGACATCCATCACTCGGCCCAAGAGATGGGTTCTGCAACTGACTGCCGCAGGTCGGACTGGGCGTAGAATGGTACCAGTGGGAATTCTGATGTCAATGAGGTCGTGGAAACCATCGTTCACAACCGCGTGCGGGTCGTATACGGCGAGGAGGTAGTACCCGATGAACATCTTGAACATGGTTATTGACAAATAATAGTTCATAGAGGTGTTGGACTGTGGCGAAGTTCCGTCCCAATCGAAGACAAGCTTGTCACCCTCTTTCTGCATGGTGCAGGAAATCGCATACGGACCGATACCATGGCCATCGTCGTCAATGAAGTCGGTGAAGCTCGACTTCTCCGGTCCAATCTTCGAGTCGATAATGGTCTTGATCGCAACACGATTTTGGTCGAGCAGGTAGTCTGTCGCAGCTTCGTACACAGGCAATCCGTACCTTTCGCAAAGCTCGTTGACACGTGTAGCAGCCGTTCGGCAAGCAGTGACGAGTGCTACCAGGTCGCTAGAGAACCATTCCGGCATTCTTGAATTCCTGAAAAACACAGACGCAAGACCCTCATTGTAGACCCCTGCGGCGTAAAGCTTCACGATCGGGATCTGAAGGCCATCTTCGTAAATCGTACTCGCGTTAATGCTCATGGACCCAGGCACCTTGCCTTGAACATCAGTCAGATGGCCAAAGTTCGCCGCCCAGCCGATGAGCTTGTGCTCGAAGTAGATTGGTAGAAGAATAATCACATCGTTAAGATGCGAGACTGCGCCATCAATCTGGTAGACATCGTTTGTGACGAAGACATCACCCTCTTCAATAGTGCCCTTCCATCCATTCAGGAACTGAGTAATGAAGCTGCCAAATTGACCGACAAGCATCTGACCGCGGGTGTTCGTGATGACGTTGAACTCGTCCTGCTGCTCGCGGATCGCTGGGCTCATCGCGCAACGTAGCATGAGCGTATCCATCTCTCGTCTTATCGATCCAAGTGCAGAAGCGATAAGTGTGGGAATGAGGGGCGTCTCATTGACAAGTTGCACAGCGGACTCCTTGGTATGTACGACCTTCGCCTCGGGCTTCTTCTCTTCGGGCCAGATAAGAATATTGCCCATAGAGTCAATCTCGCCGAAATGGCCTGGGAGAATAAGAGTGTTGGAGTCCATCTCGGTAACAACGGCAGGTCCAGGAATCTTGATGCCGGCCTTGGTGATCTTCGAACGATCCCAAAATGTTGCCTCGACTTTGTTGCCTTCGTGCACGATGGTCTGCTTGAAGCTGATAGCATCCTCAGGAGGCGTTGAGCTGTCCGCCTTCTCGATCGGCTTAATAGCAACCTCCTCGGAAGCATCAATGACCTTGGCGCGCAGACGCATCGTCTCGAGCTCGGCATCAGCATGCGAGAAGCTGAATTGCTGCTCATGTGCCTCGTTGAACTTAGTCCGGAGGGTAGCGAGTAGACCATCTGTGTCTTTGAGGTCATCCTCGGTGAAATCTATGGTGAGAGTCATTGCCTGACCCTTGTACCTCATATCTGCTTGGTAAACAAGCTTGAGAGCAGCGTCTTTGTTCGCAAGTGCGACCTTCATTGTGCTCTCACACTCCTGCTTGAGGTCACCCAAGGTCTTGGTGAAGTCCTCTGCTGTAATCTCGGCGAAAAACTTGATGTAGGTAGCACTCTGCTCGTGCGACATCTTCGTCGTCGCATCTCCCTGAGCGCATAGAACACCAGGGCTAGGAGGGACAATGACTGGCCAGGAACCGAGCAGCTTGCCGAGCGAGCTGGCGTGGAGAGGTCCCGCTCCACCGAACGCTACCAAGGCAAAGTCTCGAGGATCATAACCTTGCTCAACTGAGACAAGACGCAGTGCGCCGTGCATGCTCTCGTTTACGAGGTCAATAATCCCCTCGGCGGCGGTTGTGGAGTCCATGCCCATCTGCTTGCCCATGTTCCCAACGGCGGCTTGCGAAGCAGCGACATCGAGTTGGAATTTCCCTCCAAGCAACTTCGATGGCAGATAACCGAGCGTCAGATTTGCGTCCGTGACAGTCGCTTGTGTGCCACCCTTGCCATATGCTGCAGGTCCAGGAGTGGCTCCGCTTGATTCTGGCCCAACACGGAAATTTTTTGTGAATTCGTTGTACATGGCGATCGAGCCACCTCCAGCTCCTACGGTCCTGACATCGACTGAAGGCGCCCTGACTGACAAGTGACCAACTTCTGTTTCTCTTCGGATGATGGCATCGCTTCCGGAGAGAAGCGCGCAATCTGTACTGGTACCACCCATGTCGAACGTGATAAGGTTTTTGAAAGGCGTATTCTTCGCAACTAGATGCGAAACTGCCTTCACACCACCAGCAGGACCCGACATGAGGATCTTTACCGGTGTCTCTCCTGCTAGATCCACAGAAGTCAAATCGCCATCCGACTTCAGAATCCGAATTGTGTCCGTGTCGTTTGCAAGTTGTTTTTGCAGATTATGCATGTACTTCTTGACCACAGGCTTAACGATGGCGTTGGCCGTTGTGGTCACCGTCCGCTCGTACTCTTGAATCTCAGGCAGCACATCTGTCGAAGTGACGACCTCAACATCTGGGCCAAACTCGTCGTTCAGGATCGTCCTAACCTTCTCTTCGTGGACCTTGTTCGCAAACGAGTTGAGCAGGGACACGGCAACCGCCTGCGGTTGCTGTTTCTTGAGATCCTGCAGACTCTCTCGGAACTCCTTCTCGTCCAGCTCGTAGTGCACTTCTCCATCGATCCTTATGCGCTCCCTGACCTCGACTGTACGCTCCAGAGGCACAAGGGGCTCTGGCTGCGCGTAGGTTATCCATGCGCCCAGTCCACCCGGAATCTGACTTCTCCTAACTGTCAGGATGTCCTTGTGTCCTTTGGTGACAATCAAGCCACACTTTGCGCCCTTGTTCTCCAGAACTGCATTCGTACCGGTTGTGGTGCCATGATGGATGTAGTCGAACTTGCCGTCCCATCCGTACTTCTCCTTCAAGATCTCGCGCGCCTGGACGACGCCTTCTTGTACACCAATGGATTGATCGGTGGTGTTCGTTGGGACTTTTGCGCGGATGGCTTCGCCGTCTGGGGTGATTACGCAGACATCCGTGAATGTACTGTGGAGCTGTCAGTGTTTCCTTCCCAATTCCAAGATAAACAAAGCTGAGTCGCTTCCCTCTTGGCGACCCAAGCTTCCGCCCCGACTCTGACGAGATGACTTACCCGCCAACATCAACACCAAGCCTGTATCCCGCCATATTGTCGGAGTAGTGTTCGATGCAGTCGAGCGGCGAATATAGCTCTACTGTCTGTCAAAAGCCGGCCCTGCGTCATGTTATGTAGCTCCAACTTTCTGGAGAAGCTGCGATACGCCGAACTCCAACCGGCTCTTGGGGTCGCCCATCTCTACTCACGAGAGCTCTCTCCCGCGACTGCTCCGAGCCCACGATCGAGCACCAATCCAATGCGCTCGGTAGCAGCCAACCGACGCCGCGAAGAGCGTTCGGCCCTCGAAGCTATCACGGCGCGTCATTCGCGATAAGGTCGATCTGCGTGCTGATACGAGGGCACTAAAGCTCCCCACCAAACGAGGGGTCGACTTCGGAACTCCAGCGCCGCCCCTGGGCCTCGCGAACGTTGAGCTACCCGCCCGGCGCTGACCCGTCATGGTCACTCGTATCTTCAACACGTCGGAAGCCCATAGGACGTCCGAGTAATCCATTCATTTGGATTGGCCTTGCGTACACATTTCTCATCGCAACGCGATTCCGACGGCATGCATCTTCACCCTGCCGATATTGCAGCAGAGAAGCTGTTCCGTCTGATCTGTCTCACACGGGTGCAGTGGTTCAGCATTGACGACGCTGAGCAGGAATCGAGGCACATAGATCGTTACAGTGCCACGCAACAGTAGAAGGCAGCTACAATCCGGTCACGTGAGTTCGTGTCTACACAGCTTACACGAGCGCTATTTACGACGCATACTGAACCCTGGATGGACGCTTGCTTGGGCCAGACTACCGTGTCATGCATGTGAGCCAGATTACATATCTGGATCGCAAGGTCCTGTCGATCGATGCTCGCCTTATACCATCGAAGGTGCGATTCAAGGCTACACTTGAATGCTTCCCAATCCAGCATCGACAGAGCATCAACGATAACTGTCCTTCTCTATCCTCCCTTGTCTGCTCTGATACGTCTTGAAATGACTCGATTCAATCTCTCCACCAAAGCACACTCAGTCAACTCAGCTGATAATAGGCCTGATTCACCGCTTGTTCTACATTTATCTCAAGCCACATGAATCTCAAAGAGAACAAAATGCCGAATATGGCCAATTTCTTCTGACGAAAGGGCTACTCAACTCGGTACTTGTACCTGACGTCGATGCCATGACCCTGCTGCAGGGTTGCTGAGCCAGGGTAGTCGTTATCTCCAATGTTCGGATAGAGGCAGCCGATCATTGCTCACAATAACCACTTATATCAACACTATAGCTTTTCAACCACCGTAACAGGAAGCAGATTCCTGATCATGGCTGCCGGATTCACCGAATGATCTTCACATGCGCAGCTGTCATACCATATCATTGGGTCCCAACCAGGAAATTGGCCGGAACACAGGCTAGCGTTCAACATCTAAACAGCATCTTACCGATCTAGAGCCATGCACAACAGTCGTGCATACAGGCATATAATCTCGGCATGATTGCGGCATCTTACATGCGGAGTATTCTGTGGGCTTATCGCACGTCCGATACACCACTGATGTTGTGGTGCCTAGGCTCTGATCATTAATCGCTTGGTATCACCAGGTTGCAGATAAGGTCATCAGCATTGGGGTAGTTCAAGTACCGGCGCTGGAACCACAGATCCACACCATCGGGTGTATTCTTACACATTCGTGTTTTTATTTGCGTAAGAGTAGAGCGTGACCGACTTTCTTCACGTTTGACACATAGAAAGAGTTGGAGTCAATATGGACGACAAGAAGCAACCCGATACAATCTCTCCTCAACGCAGCATCCAGGCTGGCGAGGTCGAACATGCCAAAGTCGCAGACGATGACTTCGAGGTGTTCAAAACGACAACCGATGGCGTGCAGTTTCGCCTTGTCGGGTGGATAAAGGCGTCTGTCATCTTCTTGAAGAGTAAGACCATACTACACCATGAGGACATCTAGACATCGCAATGCTGATAAGGCAGTCATTTTCGCGACCGGTGTGCTCAGTATCCCGACTGCAATGTACGGTCTTGGAGCGGTTGGCGGCTCTCTCAGCGTTATTGGCTGGGGCCTGCTGAACACTTATTTTGCCATTGTGCAAGGCAATTTCCGCAACTCTCATGCTCATTGCCACTCCATTGCTGACATGGCGTACGTCGTTGGTGGTCCAATTTTGCGAGAGATATGCGGTTTCTTGTTCATCGTGGCCTATGTGCTCTGCAGTGGCTCTGGCATCGTTGGGCTCAGCGTTGGCTTCAATGCACTCAGCGACCATGCTGCTTGCACAGTCTGGTGGGCCTTCCTCGCATTCGTGGCCGTCGTAGCAAGTGCAAGTGTGAGGAAGTTTGAGAAAGTTGGCTGGCTGTAAGTTTCCAAGTCGAAACCACGGAATGCAGGAGCTAACTGAGACAGATCCTGGGCTGGTTTCTTCAGCATCTACATCGCCGTCTTCATCGTTGTAGTCGGCGTAACAACCCGTGAGCGACCAGCCGCCGCACCTCCAACAGGTGACTACGATTTTGGCTACCACGCAATCGCCTACCCGACCTTCATGGTTGGTATGACCGCCACAGCAACCATCTTCGTCTCTTCAGCTGGGACATCTGCCTTCTTACCTGTCATCTCCGAGATGCGCGTATGTCTAAATCTTTCCGCACATTATACCACCAAATCCCATGTCTGACCATGACCATACAGAACCCACGTGACTACAACAAATCCGTCTACCTCTGCATGGCTATCGTGCAATCCAGCTACCTAACCTTCTCCTTCGTCGTCTACAAATACTGCGGAAAATGGGTCACCGACCCGTCCCTCGGGTCCGCCGGCTCCACGCTCAAAAAAGCCTCCTACGGCGTCGGCCTCATCGGGCTCATGGTCAGCGGGTGTCTGTACCTGCATGTCGCCGCCAAATACGTCTTCGTACGCATCTTGCGTGATAGCCCGCACTTGCAGAAGAACAGCCTTGTGCACTGGGGCACGTGGCTTAGCTGCACGATTGGCCTTGGATCCCTGGCGTTCGTGCTGGCGGAAGCGATTCCAATTTTCAGTTTCTTGATTGCGCTGACGGGGAGTATTTGCTTTGCACCTTTAGCCATAATGCTACCTGGGTGGTTGTGGTTGCATGATCACGGGAAGTATAGATCGGGTGGGATTGTGAAGAAGATGATCTATTACGGGCATTGCTTTTTGATCTTGCTGGGTGCGTTTGTGTGTGTGGGCGGGACGTATGCGGTTATTAAGAGCATTATTGCGGCGTATGCGAGTGGGTTGATTGGGAGTGCATTTAGTTGTGCGGATAATTCGGGGACGGTGCATTAAGAATCTAAAGATAGCAGTCAATGAAGATAGGGAGTAGTCGTTTCCGGTAATGCAGCTGTTCATGGCGCGAGTGCGATTCTAAGGAGAAAAACAATACACGGCACTATTGTACTGCTGGCCCGTGATAAGCTGCACCGACATGTCTCGACATGTGTGATAGCATGAAACAATGCATTCAAAAAGCGCTTCCCGAAAACGCCTTAGTCTACCATGTATATGCCAGTCTCTATAACGCACCTCGTTCTTCCATATCTTGCCTTCCCCTTCTCCTTCTCCTTCTTCATGCTTCTCACAGCACAATCAAATTCCCAATCCTAACCCCCTGACTCAGAAAATAATACCTCCTTCTGACTCCCACACCCCTCGCCCTCCTCAGCATTCCCACCGCCTCATCCCCACCAGCAATCATAACCAACGGGATCGGATGCGGACGCACCAACCCACTTGGGCTAACCTGCACCTCCTCTAGCAGGGGCTGCACCATCTGCACGCCGCCCTTACGCGGAGGATGCCGGGACCATTTCTTGGCGCGCGGCGCGCCGGGCTCGATATCGTCGGCGTCTTCGGCTTGAAAGCGGTCTTCGTGCTCGGGATAGCTGATTATGACGATGAGTTGGAGACTGTGTGGGTCTGGGGGGTAGGCTGGGATGTTTGATAATTTGGTGCTGAAGGAGCATTCGCCGCGGGGAATGGCGATGATTTGGTGTTTTTTGGGGATGTCGAGGGGGAGTTTGGTGTCGCAGAGCGGGTCGGGGTGGATGTAGATTGTGCTCCAGGCGAGTGGGTTGGCGGGATTATAACTCAAGTCTGGATCGTAGGTGTCAGGGAGTGGAGCTGCACCGGGACCGAGAGGGAGGGCGGCTTCAAGGGCGTAGCGTTGGGTTGTTGTTTGCTTGGGAGGGTGGGCAGATGGGGTTGGTGTTGTTGTGGCTGGAGGGGACAGTAGGGATTGAAGCGACGCGAGGAGGTTGGAGAGGTACGACGGTTCGTTGGCGAAGAGCTCTGGATCCACCTCGAGATCGATGGCGTCACTGAGTATCATATTTGAGATGTTTCCTTCCTCTGCCGGCGCATTGTTCAGATTTGCATCTTCGTTTAAGGGATCTGCGTTGGAGGTCTCCGGAGGCACATCGATGATCAGATCCACTGCATTCGGATCGCGTGTACGTGTGAAGAAAGGGTCGAGTGGATTGAAGTCATCGATTGTTGAGCGTGACATGAACACTTTTTCGTCACGGCCAAGAGCCATACTGGAGATGGCGTAAATGCGGAAATGCTCGTCCATCTTGATCTCTTTCGAGCGTGGAGGCTTGTCGTGCTCTCTGACCATACCGAGTCTTAGGCCGCTCATGGAGTTGACGAGGACACCGTCCTCTATCCTCTGCATTCCGCCGCCTTGTAATGTATTTGGCATATTCGGGAAGGAAAGATCGAATGTGTTGCGATATTGTATAGCTGAGCTCGTGGCGTTCCGAGGGATGTATTCTGGTGGCAGGGTCCAAGGGAAGTAGGTGTAATTCGACGGCGATTGAATGTCTGACAGTGAGACACTGGGATGATCGGCACTGAACTCGACAAATGATGATTGCGGTGTCTCGGGTGTTGGCATCAGGTGCAGGCGCGCAAGGGCGGCGGCATGATATACGTCAGATCGGGCTGCGGTGGCAGAGATGCTGAAGGGTACAGCCGCTGGTGGGAGCGGGCATGTTCCAGGTTCGAGGTCACGATCTGGAAGAGGCTGGTGATGAACGGGTTTGTGCGAGCGCAACCGCTTCGGGATGACCAAGGGATGGCCTTCAGTCGTGAAGACGAATGGTGCATCCCATGTGTTCAGCGGATGCGATGGATCAAACAGCAAGTACAAGTACTTTGCTGTTTCGCCGAGGAAGAAGCTCTCCATTCGGTCACTCAATTCGCCACTGCGGACATCCTGGAGACCCGCCCATCCACATTTCGTCCAGCACCGGCGCTTAATGTCACGAAGTGCCATTTCACCAGTGTGTAGATACCAAGGGTCTTTTGTAGCATGATACAGGTACCAGGTAGACTCGATCCACTCTGGACGGCCACCCCACCATCGGAGCTCATGCTCGATACTTCCAGTTGCTGTTGACCACCTCTCCGGCAATGCAGAATATCTTGTCCACAGAGCAGTGTAGAGAAGATGGGTTTCGATGGCCTCTTCAAGCTTGCCAGCCATTGCCAGCAAGCCCTGATAGAATGCACTGAGGCTGTCGATCCAAAAAGCTCGTATAGCTCCAGTGTAGAGATCGACCTGAGCATAGTGAGGGTGTTGATGCTGCGCTCCACGGTATATCTGGCGTTTGATGCCCTCATGTGCGTCTTCCCAAACAGCGAGGAATGCATCAGGCGAGTCTGTCTCGGCGTTCGCAGGATCGAAGGGCAGTCCGGAAAGAAGAATATGTGACTTGAGTGCGTACTCGAAGAAGCTGTCGATGCCAGCTCCGATGCCTGTATACGGTGACACCCAATGACCTGTCTCAGCATCGATGCCACTACCGATCAAGCCAATGCTGCTGCGACGAGTCCACACAGCCCAGAAAGCTTCCTTGGCAGCTTTTTCGTAGCGAGGAGTGCCAGTCAGTCGACTCAAAGTCGAGAACTCCAAGACGAGACTGCCAGCTCCCGCGCTGCACGTTTCTGTTACCTCAGCACTCTTCGCATTCGGATCCTTGCCGCATTGACCGTGCTCAGGGTCCATGTTGTTGGGCGAGTTTGCGTAGAAAGGTATTCCGTAGCGTAAGTTCACTCGAGGATACGGCATGCCGGTCGGTGTGTTGAAGGCTGGCATTAGACGGTCTGCAAGATCATTTGCCAATCGCAAAAGCTGCCCATCGTACACCAGTCCGTTGCGCCAATGGATGCCATGTTTGCTCTTCTCCTTCTTTGCGGTTGCATCATAGCCTCGGATGGGCAAGTCCCCTACAGCAAACTGGTGTGCACTGAGCAGCCCGCCAACGCCGCGAATGACTGTCTCGAACACCTGCACCTTACTGTCCAGATCGAAGCCCCTCGCTCTTGCGCCCTGCCCACCGAGCCCAGAGGTCCCGTCCCCGTAGTTCTCGACCAGTAGCTTGATGCCATCCTGGAAGTCCTCTAACGGCTTGTTTTTCCCGTTTCTGCTAGCTGGGGGCGACGAAGCGAGAATGGCGAGCGTGGAGAGGCTGTCTATCAACGTCAAGGAATAGTTTCCTAGCACATCATTGACCTCGATGTGGGCGGGATTTTGACGGTCGCGGGTCAGAGGCCCACATGTCAGTGGTCGCAGCTCGTCCTCGGGGAAGGCGTGTTTCATGTAGTTGTCGTAACCATGGTAGAATATGTCGCGTGTCTCTTGTCTGTGTTTGTCAGCATATGGTTGAGGTGATTCCTCCTTCGTGAAGGCTGACCTGAGATGCGCAATGCCTTCATCGGTCATGCCACGAACGCCCGTCACCCACCAACATATGCCCAGCAGCAGAAGCCATAGTCGCTGGAAGGTGGCTCCTCCGGGCATTGGCGCATTCCGCCGCAGAGGCCATCCAGTCTGTCGCATGCCCAAGAAAGTCGACGTGCCGCGACATAGACGTGGTCTTCTATGAATGACGAGGAAAGAAGGCGGCCAAAGAGAGGCAAGCGCGGAGCTGCATGGCGCTCTTGTGGGGAGGGTGAAGTTGGACACCTTGCCAGAACTTATGACGGATGGACGACAAATGGCCGTGCACCTGCCGTCATTCTTTGCGGTCTTCCGATCGAACATGAAATAATTGCCCTCGCCATCACCGCTGCCCAATTCTTCCCAGCGCGCGCACAAGACGTAGTGCATATCCCGTGAAGCGCGTCTCTATACATAACACGCATCAAATAGAGATACATACCCCACAATGCTGCCGCGAGCAGCTGTTCGCGCACTGCGCATCCGCCCTGCATTCACGGCTCCGCGCACCACACCCATAGCTTCGACATCACAATGGACGCGATGGTATGCAAGTAACAACCGAAGAAAGGACAACACATGGAAGAAGACAGACCCAATCAAGTTTGACGAGCAGAACAAGGCGCGGCCAAACCCAGTCAATCCTTCCGAGCAGCCTGAATTCGACACGGCATCATCGCCAGAGAGCAACACAACACCCACACAGCCTTCCAGACCCAATGGCAGCGCAACGAAAGCCTCGGTAGACGCAGGCAAAGACTTCAAAGCGAGCGAGCAGGAGGAGTTCTCGGGACCAAAAACACCAAGCGAAAACACAGACCCCACCACAGAGAGCCCTGAAGCTCAGCAGAAGCCTCAGAAGCCGCTACCCGACTTGCGCCAAGGCATCCCATCGACTTTCGCTGCCGAATTTGCTGAAGCCGAGGCCAAGGCGAACCGAAACCCTGACGATCCCAATGCCATTCCTGAAGAGCCAGTACCGGGCAGCACAGGCGGTCGCGAGGGCGGGGGCGAGCTGCCCAAATCCGCATACGAGACGAGCACCGACAGGCGGCGAAACCGCGTCGCGAATTGGTCATACCTTGCGATACTGTTGTTTGGAACAACAGGCGCTGTGTACATGGGCAGGAACTGGGAGACAGAAGGGGAAGAGCAGGCACACATCGATGCGCCAAATGGCTGGAGCTTAGGGCAGATGTATGCACGAGCGGCTGCCCGCATTAACGGACAAAAAGCATACTACACAGAACCCACTTTCCAGAAGCTGCTGCCAGACAAGGACAAGATTCCGGGAGGCGCACCAGAATTGACTCTGGTACTGAGCTTGGAGGACCTTTTGTTGCATTCGGAGTGGAGCACAAAGCACGGCTACCGACTAGCAAAGCGACCAGGTCTCGACTACTTTCTACGATACCTGAGCTCGCAGTATGAGCTTGTCATCTTCACTTCTGTCAAATCCATGGACGCCGACCCTATCATTCGAAAACTCGATCCCTTCCGTCTTGTCATGTGGCCGCTATTCCGCGAGGCTACGCGCTTCGAGAAGGGAGAGTACATCAAGGTATGCTGCTCATTAATAACACCTAGAGTAGCTATTGACAATCTCAGGACCTTTCGTACCTCAATCGCGACCTCTCGAAAGTCATCATCATGGACACTGACCCGTCACACGTCAAGCTACAGCCAGATAATGCCATCGTAATGCCAAAGTGGAAAGGCGAGCCAGGCGACAAGGGACTTGTAGCCATGATCCCCTTCCTTGAGTACTTGGCCATGATGTCGCAGACTGGCTCACAGATGGACGTCCGAACCGTTCTGAAGTCTATGGAAAGCAAAGACATCCCCATCGAATACGCGCGACGCGAAGCCAAGCTCCGAGAGGCCTTCAATCGTGATCTCGCCGAGCAGAAGCGCAAGTCCAAGGGCAGTGCAGGCGGAATGTTCATGAAGAGCTTAGGATTGGATGCTGCACAAAAACCCGGCATGGTTCTTGGTGACCAAAACATCTCCCAGGGCATGTCAGAAGGCAAGATGATGATCGACATGTACCGCGACTTCAACCGACAGAACTACGAACATCTGGACAAGCAGATCCGTGAGAACGGAGATCAGTGGTTAAAGGAGATGGCTGAGGAGGAGAAGAAGATGCAAGAAGCACAACTCAAAGATATGAAGGCCGGAGCATTCGGATGGCTCGGTGGTGGAGCAGTACCCCAATCAGCAACAGTTCCGTCGGCAGCATCGGCGCCAGAAGCAGTCACTGCACAAAACACTGGAACACTGCCTACACAAGTAAAATAGGGCACCGTTGCAGGCGAGAGATGTAAAGGACCATTTCCACTCTTCGAATCTTGAGCGTTTGGTGCATGTACCACGGTATGAGGGTTAATTGGTGAACAGGACGGTATATCTCACGTGGCGCACTCAGAAAGTCAGTTCTGGACAGAAAGTCAATTCTGGACGCAAATGTACCATATATGACGAATGCAAAAGCTCAACACACCACATAACTCTTCTCCCATATCGACACGACGCTAATGCAAGCGAGCCGAGGCCCCGGGTTTACCGGCCCTAAGGTCTCGGTCGCGAAGTGGGGTTCAAGCACGCATCTCGCCATCCATGAGATGCTATACCTCAGACCTCATCGATCAGCCACTTCATACACTGCGGCACACCATCATGTCGTTCCCCTTTCTCTCCCTCCCTCTTGAGCTTCGCGAAGCTGTATACTCGCTGTACTTCAAACCCGCCGACCGCCTTGTACGCAACGAGTCGCTCGAATCACAAGGATACTATGGCGGGGTGTACGACTTTGACTTCAATTTATACAAGGTGAATAGGCAGGTGTACGAGGAAAGTAAGAGGGTGTGGAAGAGAGAGAATGTGTTTGTCAAGATCGCGACGCCGTGGCCTAGTGCGGGTATGTATCGTGTTTATATTATGGCTGAGGATGGGAATGAGGTTTATGATGGCGAGAGCGGAGTGGTGTATAGTCGAGGTGGGTGTTGCGTGCGCTGCGAGTTTACGTTACGCCAATGTACTTTGCGGTTGCATTTTCATGTTCATGCTGTCGTTGTGTATGTCAAAGTATCTGAGCTAATCAACGACTGAGGTTCTAGTAAACCACATCTCCTCCGAAGGCCTCGTCCCCATCGTATGCACATCCACCCGCGCCGACGTGTTCACAGCACACCACGCCCTCGTCCAAATCACCGCACCCTTCCACCAAGCGGTCCCCGAACACACCGTTGTCGTCCTTCTCGATGACCTCCACCTCTTCACACAGACCTGGTACTATTCCGCCCTCTCGTACCCCATGCTCAATGACCGTCTCAGCACCGCCTTCGTCCTGGGCGATCCAGACGCCACTCCTGGAGACACAACCCCCGCTGGTTCGAAACTCTCCATCGCGCTACAGAAACGGCTTTTGTTGCCGTTCGAAGCAGTCAAGGGCCTGTACCACACTGAAATATCAAACTACGCACCGGACGTAGCGCAGGAGTTGAAGCGCCGCATGGCAATCCCCATCCCCAGCCTCCAGCACTGCTGCGAATCCGCACACAACCTGATGGTCCAAGGCAACGTCCTACTCCCGTCCAACCCACAAGAATCGCTGGAGTCGTATATCAAAGCCTTCCGCGCAATACATATCCTCATACACAACCGCACCCGACGCGTCCTCGCCGACGTATTCTTCCACGAAGGCATCGAATCCGGACGCTTCGCAGGCCAAACAGGCATGACGGTGCGCGTCGTCCTGCGGCTCAAGCTCGTAGCGCGCGTTATACTCGCGTACCTTAAACTGGGGAAGTGGGATGATGCGGCGTTTTGGGGGATGAGGAGTATTCGGATTATGCGAGAAAGCATGGACACGGATTTCGAAGACTTCTTGTCTGAATTCATTGGGGGCGAAGATGTTGCGCTGATATACGTGCGCACGGGCGTGGCGTTTTGGAGCATGGAGAGTGTCGTTGAGAAGGGTTTGGGGACGGATCAGAGCGAGTACGCGGACCTGGGTATGAAAGTAATCGATGTGTCTAGTCTGGTTGAGGATAAAGACGCGGGCAGATTGAAGGAGGAAATGAAACAATACGACGGCGAGGAGTTGGCGAGTAGTGAGAAGCTCTTCCAAACCGCAGTCCGATACTTGAAAGATGGGAGGAAAGGCGAGGTTAGGAGGGAGTTGGAGGGTTTTGGTGTGCCGAGGAGTGTGTTGGTGTGTTTCAAGGATGAGGTGGTGGATGATAAGAGTACGATGGGTGTGGATGGGAGTGCGTATGGGGACTCTGATGCTGGTGTGTAAATGTATTTCGACATACTACCTGTTTCCAAAGCCGTGGGACGCTTGCTTGGCTACTTGCTGTATGTACCTAACCACTTTTAGTCCTGCTGTTGTATGACTGAAGATTTGTTACGCAACATCGTTGTGTGGCGTAATCTTTGTGCGTATCATGTACGACTTATGCCAAGGTTCCAGAGCAGCGCGCGGTGGCAGACATAGGCGGTGTTGATCCAGCTTTGGAAGGGCAAGCTGACTCGGCAACCCCGAGTACAGTGCCGATCGCCGAAGCGACCCGCTCGGTGAAGCGACCCACCCCAACACTATTTGCCCACCCACAAAGATGAGGCTGTACAATCACATACAATAGCTATTATCACGAGATTTTCTGGTGGATTAATAAAGTGATGCTTATAATTAATTTAGTCTACTCATATTTCTTTAGAAGCTTGATAGGGCGGCCTGAGGTTGTCTTTTGAGCTGATGGTGAGGGTGGTGGAGAGTCACTACTACGACCACCTTTCGCAGGCTGCGCAACCCGCGTACGCTTTCGCGCACGCGTAGGCTTTTGTGAGGCTGCTCTCTTGCCCTTTTGGGATCATTGTAGAGATTTTTGAGCGGTTGCAGCCTCTCGTTCCTCTTGTTTCTTGCGCTTAATTTCAGCTCTCTCTGCTGCCACTCTTTCCTTCTCCTTCTCCCGCACTACTTTGGCTGCCTCTCGCTCTGTACGGTTCTGTTCTGCCTGCTTCTTTTTGATTAAGGCAGCTTGAGCCTTAAGCTCTCCTATCTCTGCTTTTTGGAGTTTCTCTTGCTCCTCTTCCTGTTGTTTTACTCTTTCACGGAACTCAGATTCTCTAAGCTTCCTTGGAGACCAGAGGACTGCACCACCATGATACTCCTCACGCTGCTGCAAGTCAAGGACTCTGCCCTTCTTCTTGTGCTTCTTCTTGATCTTTAGAGCTTCTTGTAGCCTATCGTTCGCGCCTCTGAGAAGCTCATTTGACACTTGAAGGTGGTGGACACTCTGGGCAACTTTGTGGGCTATTCTCTCCTCCCCCTCTCTCATAGCCTGCCCAATAACGCTCTGAACTTTCTGCTAAGGAGCGTTAGCAAGAGGAGAGCTTTGAGGCTCTTGCTCCTCTTGTTCTGGTGTCTTTGGGCGGAATCTTTTGAGTACAACCTCGCAATCCATAGGGAAGATTCCAGTAGCTTTGAAGGACTTCAGAATAAGATTCTCTGACATGCAGCTGCTCCACGCAGCCCAGAACAGTAGGAAGAAGTCGCCCTTAGTAATAGGAACAATGCCTTGAGTCTTCAAAAGGTGGGTAGAGAGTTCCTTAGTGTAGGAAGCTGCTAGAGGCGAGTGTCACAAGAGGCAACGAGCAGTGATCTCAAAGTTTACAAAGAAGCTTGATTTGTATGCTACGTTTGATACTCAGGTGTAATTACAAGACGTTGTGTGAAGAAAGAAAGAAAGCAGAGAGTCCTGCCTTTGGTATACATATAGCAGCGGAAGGCTTGTGTGATGTCATGCAGCTGTCAGGCAGTGACGTACTGTCATGGACGGTGCGTTGTGCTGTTGGAGCAGGAGCTCGCAGGCAGGAAGCAGGTGCGTACATGAAAGAGGCAAGTGTCAAGGGAACCACAGTGGTTACCGTGACAGCGAGAAACAGACTACATCAAGTGGCTGAAGCGTATGAGTACTGTGAGGTGGAAAGACGGCTACAAGTATCCTCTTGTTGATGCAGAGAGTCAGAAACTCATTGGTAACATGAGATCCATAGCCATCTACAATGAGGAGTCTCCACTTTCTCCCCAGCCCTGCCTCTCTCTTAGTGTAGCGGTCAAAAATCTGCTCAACCTAGGCTAATCCTACGTCGTTATTCGTCCATCCAGATGGTGTTGAAGTGACGAGAACCTTGTGCTTTCCAGCCTCAATATCACCCACCCAATTAGAGCGAATGGAGCAGTTTTGAGAGGCGTAGATGAGACCAGGAGGAAGAGTACTCCTGTCGGCGCAGACTCCAGCCAGGACAGTTATCCACTCGCGTGAGCCATCTTGAAGGAGTTGAGTTACCTCTCCAGACTCCCACATCCTCTTACTGAAGATCCTCTTCTGCTTTCCTATCACCCTAATAGCAAAGCCTTTCTCATCCATATTGTACATGTGGGCAGGCTCAACGTTATACTCTTTAATCATTTGATAGAGAAGATCAAAGTGGAGATCGTACTTTGCCTCGAAGTCAGCTTGGTGGCGTACAGCATCTATGCCCGTAGTCCAGCGTGTGATAAGATGGTCGTCATTTCTCTCAACAAAGCGCGTTACCCAGCCATCTCCAATATGCTCGTGAGCTATCTCCTCTCCAAATTTTCGCGTCATCTCTCTTGTAGGTGGAAGGCCTTTCTTAGTAAGATCATTAATGTACTCTACAAGTTCTGACTCCTGTTGTAGGTGTAGCTTTTATTTCTCAATTCTTCTAGCTGCCATAGACTTCTAGGTGCCCTTGCATCTTCACATCAACGTAGTCCTTGGTACGTTGAATTTTTTTAGTGTAAGCCTTGTACGATAAATGTTCTCCTAGTTTCTGCGATTTGTATGCTGCAATTGCCTTATCTATAGCTGTCGTAGTGGTGGAGATATTACGCGTTGAAGTTGGTGTTATTATCGTGTTACAATGTTGGGGTGGGTCGCTTCACCGAGCGGGTCGCTTCGGCGATCGGCACTGTAGAGACTAGCAAGGCATAACGTCTTGGCTTCGGTTGTGTCCAATCCAACCCATGCGTGTTCTTTGGGCTAGCCAAGATTCCCAGGTAGCATCTAGCGTGTACACTTGAATACACGCGTAGCAATCCAAGATCAAGATCTTACATCTCACATCTTCTGAATCAGCCCAAAGACAAGCAGATTGTAACATTCAGTGGCTTTGTTGTCAAGAGAAAAACCTTGCCTCAATCGGAAATATATTTGGCATGTCTCCACCCATGCTCCTACTTCACCACCGTGCCCACAAAGCATCTCCAGCTCACCGCGTACCAAAGGCGTACGATCTGCCTTCCCACTTTTCCACTTCTCCATTCAGCCATGTCCGAGGATATCCTATGCCGGCACCTGCATGCCCAATCATAGTGAGTGAGCATGCAGGTGCGTCCGGTCAGTGACTTACCACAGTGCTTTTCAGATCTGCGCTTGACCCTGGAGAGTGCAACGCTCGAACGGTCCGTCGAGCCACGCCAGCCGTGGTTACGGCGATTGTCGTACGATACTTGCATGTGGCTCGTATCGAGTTGCCTCTGGAAAGTCGGTTCGACTTTCCTTGGGGATTGACTTCATTTTCATATTTGTGTACTGTTCTGAAGATCTTCGAAGATCTGTTTGCTATGTAGACAGTGATGGGCAAGTATTGCGTGTTATCGGGTAATGTTGAGGAGGACGCAAACATGTAAGCGTGGTTGGTGTGGGTGAGGCGGCAAACGCGCTCATTCGTTGCGAGACAGACCGAAATTTGTTGATGACTGAATGATGTGCACTCGACCTAAGATCTACAAACCATACATGAACGTCCATTTACGATCCGCGTATCTTGATTCATCTGTTCTCTCCACTTCGATCTGCTCCTGCGTCTTAGTGGCCAGGATGAGTTGTTTACGTCGATTGACTTCTTGCAAGGTGCATCGGTATGCGACGTATCCTGTCAACGCAGCTGCAACGAATCCCAGCGTAGCATAGAACGGCAGAAGATATCTCGGCGCATAGCGTGACTTGTAGAGCTGGCCACCGATTACACCTGCTAGGTTCCCGAACCCGTTGACGCCAAGGACAAGGGAGCGTTTCCCGGGTTCTACAGCTGCATTAGCTCTTTGAATTACTCATGGCCTCCCCCATGAGGAGCTTACCTGGGGTATTCCCACTCAGCCAAGCCATTGTGAGGGGTGGTGAGACGTAGCTGCCGAATAGCAGGATACACAAACCTGCATACTGCGCGCCGTGCGTCACAGGTGCCACCGTGATGACGAGGCCTATGAGTGAGATGGCGATACCAGCCACGATGTGGTAGCCACGTTCTTTGTGGTGGTCGGAGCTGAGTGCAAACAGGTATAGGCCGATGGCTCCACACGCGTAAGGCGGTACGGATATGAGATTTGCGTTGATCGAGGAGTACCCGAGTCCCCGGACAACGAGGGGTAGGAAAACCGAAAAAGCCTGGCTAGGCACGCTTGCGCAGATGTTGAAGACAAGGACGTACCATGTCTTCCAATCCCGGAAAGTCTCGGTAAAGTCGCGTCTAGTCAATCTGTCCTTCTCAACGCCATCAGCGCGGTATTCGTGCGCAACATAATCGATGTTGTCATTCGTGACGCGAGTCGCTGCGAAAATGCGCTCTTCTTCATTGAGAAACCACGCAGAAGAAATATGCAGCGGTAGCCAGAACCAAGCAATTATGGCAACGAAGACGGTCAGTGATCCTTCAATGATGAAAAGGTATTGCCAGTTGTGCAATGCCATGCTGCGAAGTTGGAAAACGCCATACGCTGGTATGCGAATCAGCGCAAGCTATTCAGGCCGTGTTTGGAAGTCACATACCGACGGAGCCTGAAAAAGCACCCGCGATTGCATATTGGCCATAGAACAGGGCAAGTCGTACACCAAGGTCGTACCGGCCATAGAAGCACGATAGATACGCGACGGCAGTGGGATAGAAACCTGCTTCAAAAGCACCAATCATGAGTCTCATTGCGATGAGCGCGGATCGTCCATGGATAAAAGCGTGGCCGATTGTGAATGCACCCCACCCGATCTGGGCAGGCTGTTAGCGGATGGTCGTTAGGGCGATCTCGGGAAGTAGTAGGATTACCATTTGGATCGAAAGCCAACGCTTAGCTCCAAGCCATCGCCCCACCGCAGCTGAGGGGGGCTGTAGGAGGACAAATGTTACGAAGAAGAGGGAAACAGCGAGATTCAGATCATCTGGGGTCGCTCCGATGTCTCGAGTAAAGCCTGATGACACGATCAGCTTTCAGTTCAGAATGATGGAAAGGATCTTGGTGCACCTTGAGTTTCCGCATTACCAACATTCGACCGATCAAGGCCGTTGAAAAGGTAAAGAAGGGAGAGAAACGGTAACATGGCGATGTCCATCTTCCTATTCACTCTTCTTGACATTTCTCTCGCCTCGGCTTCGTCATCTTGGGCATTGGGACCCATTGGGAGTGGAGTTTCATTGTCCATTGCTAAGACAGTAGACGATGCTGAGGAATTTGAGTGCTGCGAGATGGACTGATAACCTAGTACATGTTCATATTGCTCATTGCGTGGATGCTGCAGTGTGCGGCGTCTACGCCAAGACGTGACTTCACCGGTTCTCGAAAGGATTGAAGTCATGTTTGCTTCTTGTGTGTACATAGTGAACGCTTGAGGCTCTGCACGGCTGTTAACCAAAGTCTCGGACGAACTGCCGCTATGCAAGTGCCGTTGCACTGGGGTGGTGTAGCTGTGACTTGCTCGGCGACCAATAGTTCGCGTATCCGTGACTTGATTTTGTTCTTCGCAATTTTCAGCCAATCGGCTATGTCCCGATATTAGTTACTTCCTTGCTTTCAACCCTGGAAAGTCTGCCGCGTAACGGCGACCCTGCGATTGTCCCCGAGACAACGGTAAAGTCTACAGTAGCCCTTATTACTAATCGGTCGTAGACCAGAGAAATTGTGAAAAGCCAACGCTTGCTGGCTGTAGCGTGTCGCTTCGTTAGTATGTAATTATGTGCAGGAATTGACCCACGGCGGCGCGCAACAATAGTCCATGCTGCGGGGACTCTCGTGATTGGAAGTCGCTGAAATGTCGTTGACTTAGCATACACTTTCACACTCAAGCGAAGCCTTCAACTGTAAGGTGGTTCCTCTAGCTTATGTTGTCGCGCGTGCAGAGCGTACTAGAGCCATCTGCGGCGGGTATCGAGCTTACATAAAAGCTGTCGTTGTAAGGATAGCGCGTTAGGCGTAATAAGACTTTCGAAGTTGTTGCGGACCTGGGCACTGTATGTGCCTGCGAGGGAACGGAGAAGCGAACGTAGACGCCTGTTGAAAACGGTGCATCACAAGGAGAGCAGTGGTTGCAGACCGTCGCTCTGCGTCCAGGAAGATATCTCCCCATAGAAACCCTCTGATTTACTGAGTAGTGCAGCATTGCCTTGCAAGCCCATCGTGCTGTCGTGTCCAATCTGTGCGAGATGAGTGTTCGCAACATAATTATGAAAGTTCTTTTGGTGCATCTGGCTTTGGTTCCATGTTGCCAAGTAGCGGTCGGTCAGCGCTTTCAGATCCCGGAGGACATTGCAGCAGTCCCTTGGGTAATTTGTTCCCGTCCGCGCTTCTTCCTCGAATATTCGTATCGCAGAATCCACGCAAGACGCAAACTGATCACCAATTATCCCCGTGGCAGTGCCATCAACAGCCTCAACCTTGGGGCATTCCTCGGCAGTCATGATTCGGTTGAGCAACAGAACCACAGCAGCATTGAAAACGAAGTGCAGTCCAGCTTGAAGCAATTTCCTCTTCGACTGAATGATCAGCTGCGCTAAGAGTAGATTGCGATGCGCTGCGGTTGAACAGGCTTGTATGTGCCGGGCTTGGCGATGCGGCTCAGGAGAAGGATGACCTTGGGCGAGACGTTGTGCGACGGCTTGTTTGACAGCAGCAAAGAAAATAGGGCGTGTGGTCAGCACAATCAATTGATTGTGTGCCATGTGAAGGAGACCGCAGGATGGATCAAGCTGTGCTGGGTTCTCTGATATCTGTAGAGCGGGAGGAAGCTGGTCACGCCAAGTCTGCAGCATCTTCAAGGCAACGTCAGTTTTGGTCGACATTGCTCCAGGCCTGCAGTTGCGCGGCGCAACTTTGAATGTTTCACAGACGATATAGCCTGAAATCTTGGCTAGTTCCACGTGTGCTCGAAGACCTGCGCTTGGCGGCATGGAGCTGTGGAGGGTCAGACGTGGCCATCAATAAATGTTAAAGTCTACTTACGGAACATCGTAAGGAAGGGGAAGCCTGATGGCCTCGTCTGCAATGGTGGGAGGTCGACCCATCAATACAGATAGCCATCTGTCGAGAATATAGAGGGTCCAAAAGCGCCGCTTGCTTGCTTCATCGTCGCAAGATTTAAAGGCGCCGTGTATTACTGCAATGCTACACATTCAAGGTGCCGAGTCAGAGAATGTCATGCTTTCGATATCTTGGGTTCCTCACCGTATTGCCAGCCCAACATACATGTATGCTGCATCTCGCCGGTTGATCTCAATCAAATAGAAAGCCATCAAAGACAAGACCGGCACGTCGGTGAGAGTGAAGCGAACAGTATCGAGCGGGTTTCCGATGAGCACGCGTGCGCGCTTGAACTAGACGGAATCGATGATTTCAGCATATGCTTCATTCGCTATCTGGTGAATGAATCTGCTTACATAATGTTCGCAAGTATGGTGCTCTGAATGACGGAAAGACCCGACCGATGCAGCAAGCGCAAAGCACACATGGTAAAATGCGAGGTATCGAAATGAATCGTCAGTCGTCATTGCGTTCAGTGAGGCGGAGCTGGCAAGCGAGGCAGGCACGGTATTGAGGTCGCCCCACCTAGGAAGGTCGCACAAAGTTAGTGCTTGTTTCGCGCATGCATTCATGGTGTTGGTACCAGTAGATGCCACCACAAGGCATGTTGCCGCTGCCGTCTTGGATGTAGTACCGCAGTTCGGCAAGCATTGCGGTCATTAATGTTTGCGAAGGCAGCCATAAGGGATCAACTGAACAGCACCAACACGTCAGCGACCGGCTCGAATCTGTTCATGCATCGGTACCCTACCTTCTGGGTTGGGTAATGGACGAGAATCGAAGGTCTGATAATGTCCAATAGTTCTGACAAATGAAGACCCGTCTCCAGGTTCGGGGGCAAATGTCAGGGGGACCAAACTCCACATGAAGCGCTTCAGAACGTCTAGGAAGGTCGCACCGGAGGTCTTGCCCAAGTATCGCGGAGTCCCGTCCAGATCCCAGAGCAGGCGGCCATCTTCCGAGTCGGCGTCAGTTGCGCCTGATGATGAGGAATGAAAGCTTGGAGTTGTCGGACACGTTGCTAGTTCGCCACACTCAAGCTCACGGAGGACGTCTGCGGCGTCATCTGGCGAGGACAGCTGGAGGCGTTGCTCGAGTGATGCACATCGTTTTCGTAGATACTCCACTTCGTTTTTGAGAGCGCTCTTGTCCGACTCTGGAGCGGGGTATTCGCCTGGACGGCGTTAGTATGACATCTAGAAGATGTTGGGTGAATCGAATATTTAGGATGAATCGTACAAGGGCGCGACACCTTGCTACATCGCTCACATGGCTGGCCCCCGGAGCATTTTACGCGCCGGATGTCTGCGACCGATCAGAGAAGTGTCATACAATGACCATGATAGTGTGTTTTGGTGCGTACTGCAAGCATTACATCTGAAAGGATCGCGTTAGTAACCATCGGCCATAGTCGTGTCGTGTCGTGTCGTGTCGTGTCTTGAAACAAAAATTGAATCTGGCTGTCAAATGAGACACGTCAAGTCATAGTATTGGGGCATTTTGAGGTGGAAACGGACTCTCTTCGGTCCGAATACGCGGCCGAAATAGAGTGTAGCGCGTCTTCAACGTGCGTTTTCTCCGGTTGGAAGTGCACGGTGGGGTGATACTTACGCTCGAACTACACGCTTTCGCTGCTCTTGCGGAACTTTGACGCGTCGTGGATTCACTGGCAGCCGTTGGCGCTGACACAACTGGGTGGCGGCAGAACTGTCCGATGTAGACGCCTCGTTGAACTGCATCGCTGACGTCGTTTTGTCGGGCTGAAGATACTAGTTGGTGAGGAAGGATAGGAGTTCGCTTCGCGCCAAGGCAACTACGGCAGCTATGACGGCAGGGGCCGCCTTTTCGGTAGATATGGGATTGTAGGAACGCACCACCGAGATTGTACCCACGCGTCATTCAGCATACACCAGCATCATGAGCAAAGTCGCGAAGCATAAAAGGATTTGGAGGAATGGCTATCACAATGGCATAGATTCGAGAAGAGCCCAGTAAACATGGGGAGCTTCGCAACAGAAAGGGAGCTGCACAACCTGCACGTCGTCCCGCTCGGCAAGGGAACGACAGGCGACTCGTCGCGTCGTCGTATCTTCAGCCTTACCAAACGTCAACCAGATAAGACAGTCGACATTGGGCGAAATGAGGTGGCTGTATCAATGGATGCGCAGGGCCGGGTTCGGTGTTTACCACACCCTACACTTCCTTCAAGCTGATAGTAAAAAAAGGTGCTGCAGGCGAGCACATTCCATCCCGTTCACGGGATTGTTATGGTGGTTCCCTTCGACCAGTTCGACAACAGCAGATTCTACGATGCGCCCTACGTGCGGGAGTACAGGACTCGCATGCTACGATGTCTGGACGAAGACCGTGCCGGCTTCGGCCTAGACTTTGGGAGGCCTGACCATCCCTTGACGATCGAGATCGTCGCTGCAGACTTGGTTACTTTCAATTTTCAGATCAACGACTTCAGCATCACGATTTCGGTCTCAGTTTCCGATGAGGGCAGCATACTGCAAAGATGCAAGGCAACTAACGAGGGTGCAGATTCCCTGTTCCTACCGTATGCTTTACGGTTGGGCGTGAGCTTGACCAGAGCTTCATATGGACAGCTCACGGAAGGCGGGCCTATACCCTTGCCGCGTTCCCACAATCGATTGAGGAAAATCGACATAACAACCCTGTCTGTGTACAACAAACATCTCGAGGCTCAGTTGGCGGTGAGCCTTGACATCAATGGCGCACCGCATGAGTTCTGGGATGTCAAGGAGCAAGAGGTCTTTGATGCTCCCCTGGACACAGCTGTCCACGGGAGGATATGCGTGCCAGCTGGCAAAACGGCGCAGTTTCTGACACGATTTCAGCTATCCCCCAAAAAGGACAATAACGAGATCCCCAAAAGGCATCCTGCCGCAATATGGGACGTTATTGACAACCGGAACAGCCGATGGAGGCGCGATAATCTAACAACTACATACGTGGTGAGCAGAAATGTTGATTACATACTTGCTAATTGCGTCATACCTGTTATAGGAACGCTGGCTGCCGTCATCACCGACCATGTTGCTCTTCCGCTTGGATGGAACCGAAACAACTAGTGAGTGCCCGGTATCATCGCCATGCGAATGTTGTAAGCTAACGACTCATTAGCTGGCAGATACGCCTGCTACTAGAAACTCTTTCCAACGTCAACAATCTGGTCAATCCGCAATTCGTGCACAATTACGAGGAGCAGATCAGGTTCGCTGTTCGAGGACATCTGCTGTGGGTCTTCACGAAGGCTGAATGGCCTTATGGATATTGGCACCGATCATACCTTGTCAATGGCAAGCCCAAAGACCCACGCATATTCCAGCTCGATCAACAGTGTTATCCTTTGCTCGAGTTATGCAATTACTTCGAGCACTTCCCCGGAGAAATCCGTCTCGTCAATGAGATCATCGATACAGGAGTCGTCCACGACGTTCTTGCACTGCTTGAGTCCAAGCGAGATGAGGTCGCAGGGCTTTGGCCAACAGATGAGACGCATGGAGACGATGCGGTCCTGTACCTATACCATTTCTCGAGCCATGTTCTACTCTGGTGGACGTTCACTCGTCTGCAAGAGTTCTCCAATTGCATAGACGCTACCGATGGCCTCTCGCGCCGACTCAGGATCCTTGCTCATGATTTGAGAGGATGTGCAGTCCGAGCGTTTACATTCCGACGTCCACAGACTAAAGAAAAGATCTTCGCATATCTTACCGACAGGCAGGGCCAACACACATTCTATCACGATGCAAATGATATCCCCACGTTCTTCGCGCGAGAGTGGGGGTTTGTCTGCACCACTGATGAGGTGGAGGTCTGGAGAAGCACAATGGAGTTTGGACTGTCTACGGCTAACGCGCGCGGCTACTCCAAGGCTGGTCCCTATTCTGGCCTTGGAAGCGTTCACTCCCCTGGCGCATGGAACCTTGGCTACTTTCAAGAACTTGCCTACGCAGAGTTGAAGAACGATGTACAAGCGATGTGGGTTGCTTGGACGAAGCTTACAGCAGCCATGAATTGGGACGGCACCTTTTCAGAAGCGGTCGACCCAAGACAGCGAAGTGCACCAGCAAAGCATGGTTCAGCTGGCCTGGTGCGATGATTGGTGCACTTCTGATCCAAATGAGGAAGAGTGGGAGAGAGAAGATCTTGCTTTGAGCCATCAAGGCTCCAAGTTCGACTAGTTGGGTGGAACACACAGGGATTGAAGCACACGCAAGGCCTCGACAGATCGTAACGGCTGGAGAGAGTCAACTACAATCCCTGCACATTACCGACGACAACTCGAACAACGACACTCACAAACCAAATTGATCACCACACATGCACATCATCGACGACACTTCAAACGACATCAACCACAATCGAAACTGATTACCACTCTCGGATACTATCGATACCAATTTGGACGACCGCATCGACAGCAGAAACTCGAGTACCAAGCTTTACATATTCCGACAATACTTTAAACGACCACATCGACCATGAGCACATAGCAACGAATCAGAAATATAACACACGCATACGAATACGCACACGCTTACGCAACGCTAAGATCAGAAATATCCAAACCAGAAGGGAAACACCTGCACACTCTCTGGCCCATTCCATTACACATTAACATTATCACCTGCCATCTTCCAACTGTACACCCAGCACCCACCTTACGGTCGTTCTCACAATATATCTCGCTTCTTCCCCTGTCATTCTTCCACTGCCCACATCACCCCCTGCATTCCACTTGATGCCCACAATCTTGCCTGCTCCTTCACCCTTGACATCCATGACTACAAATAGTTCTGCGATCTTTTGTCCCGTCCAACTGCGGTGGAAATGCACTTTGAGCTTTCCCATCACGTCTGGCCCTTCACTGTATATAAACCACTTTTCACTCATGTCTAGCGGTGCGTGGCCGAGGTATAAAGCGTGGACTTGAGACGGCGGGAGGAAGATGTCCCATGGTTCTACATCGACGGCGCCGCGGGTTATAGGGAATGGGGTTGTTGGTGTTGCGTTTGGCTGAACGCGTTGTATGGAGGATGATGTGGAAGAGCTGCTGGATTCGCGGGATAGGCGTTCGCGCACTACCTGTGGGATGTCGATCCATTGGATGTGTGTTATTGTGCGGTCTTTTCGGTATGCTTTGTCCTTAGCAAGGTGTGGTGAGGGAGAACGTTTGATGTCGATTACGCTGTCGTTCTTGGAGCGGGCTGGACTGAGGGGTGGTGTTGGGAGCGCAGGCGAGGTGGAGAGCGAGCGTTTGCGGAGGCGAATTGGTGGTGTTCGGACGGCGGCGTTGAAGGCATCGTGGTTACTTTGCTCGATTTGAGTTCGCTGGTTGACAATTGGTTCGGTATTGGTTTTGCGAGAGAAGCGCCGGAAGAGGGACAGCTTTCTAGGAGCTGGTCGAGGCTGCTCGAGTGCGAGCATCTTGGTGGTGATTGGATGGATGGACTTGGTATTACACTGTCGTACTGTAATATACCCTCTGTTACACTTGGAGCAAGATGTCGAATCGAACGAACGTCAAGAAAAGCACAAATTCCGGGGCGAAACACCTTTCTTCAAAGAACAATTAGACATTCACGCCTCATCCGCACCCTTCACGGCGCTCGCGGGCTGAGTCGCGACTTTATTTAGCCCAATCCACAGGGGCGCCCACACCAGCCATATCAGCCAAGCCCTGCAAGCGGCCTGTATACCCAGCAATATGGCTTACCAAAAGGCAGCGCCGGCAGGGCACCGGCGTACTCCCCAAAGGCATGGGAACGGCAGCGCGCAAGTCTTGGTATGGCTGGTTGCAGCAAAGCGCTGCTGGAAGGGCAGCGTTCCGAAGTGCTTGGGATGGAATGAGGGGTGTGCTGTTGTGCAGGAAAACGTCATTGCGTCCCGCGTGATCGAGATGGGAGTGGGTCAGGGACGGTAAGCACGGATGTCTTTTCTATTCTTACCAGAAGAATGGGTCGTGAAACATGACGATTCTTTCATCGCATCATTCACTAATTTTGTTCACTTCTGCTGTCCTGCAGAAGTGATGTTGTTGGCCTCATGTAACTGAATATCGACGGTGCTACACTCTCAACGTCCAGAACTAGCCTCATCGCCTACCCCAGCCATCATGCTCAGCTGCACCAACATTCCAGGCCAGCCTTGCGCCCGCCAGGGTGCAAGTCACACAAGCGCACAAGTGTCGATCCTTCGAGACCAACAACGAACGATATTGCACCGGCTCCGCTATGCCCGAAAAGCTCCCACACCACAGTTTCGCGCTATCGAATGCTATCGCACTTCCCGTTGGTTCGAGGTTGGCGATAGGCGTCTGTGCGGTGTGATAGGCATCGTGGGGTTTTAAGCTTTTGCGACTTCAGGTGGTCAGGGCGGTCGGAGAGTTTCTGGATGCGCCACGAGAGTCCACGATCTCAAATGAGTGCAACATCACACTAGCAACGCGATGCAGCGCCGTCCATTGTCTGCGCCATGGTCTTGAGAGCTTCGAACGAGGTTACGACTAATCTTCATGCCGTCAAGAACTAATCATCAGGGACTGATTATCAAGGACATGACGCCATTTGAGATTCATCTCCACTATGGTGGATCAATCGTCACCGGAGATTTTCCATAGTGCACGTACCTCACCGACATGAAGATCTGCCGACTTGTCAAAAAATCGGGAGAACGCAATTTTATGACGAGAAAAGCATAGTTCATTTCGTATTTTCGCATTTCAACTACCAAAGTCTCACAAATACAAAGTAACCATGCTCCCTGAATGGTTGGTACTTCCCTCCGTCCATTTGTTCGCTACGCCAAGATCAACTGTTCCTTCTGTACCACAGCATGACTGTGCCTTGCAGTGTCGTTTGAAGAAACGTCTTACAACATCTCGCTGATCTCCCTAACTAAAGAAGCCAACCGTGGTTCAGCGACGCACCTGTAAGCACTTACGGCACATCAGCACGTTGTGCTAGTACGGCAAACGTGCAGTACCGAACCAAATACAGACCTCACTAGGCCCTGAGTACACGCAAGCGTTTCCAACAAGATCTGAATTATGACATCTCAACTACCATGTTGATACCATGGTGTTGTTAAGGTAGACCCGCTTTTGTCGGCTCCCCACACATGGAAAGTTGGGGTTTGAACAGGGAGCTGCTAAAAGACGCGCAATTCTCGAAGAAACATTTTCTCATTGGCTGATGATTCACATTGGTTCACCTGCTAATGTTTCAGATTGAAAGCTGCATGCGGGTGTTGCAACCTTGATTTCTATGCATTATCTTTAATTACAGTACCTACCAATCGGCTCCCAGATCACATCAGTCTACTCATCTGCTACTTCACAAAAACGAGCCTATCCGGCACTTGCATAGCGGCAATCGACTGGGTACTTCATCATTGTCCGCTGAATGGCAAGAATCAAGATACACCAAGGAGCTGCATGTGATGCTAGTGATAAGCAGACCCTTCGAGCAGCCAAGAGTCACGTAGAAGCTCGTTCCTAAGCTCGTGTTTCGCAATCGAATCATGTCATTACCAGAAATTATATGCTGGTGGTTCATGCTAATAGGTGGGTATTAGCACTTGTGAGGTGACTTCGTAGCCAGCTGCTCGCTGATCATAGTGGCAGCCCATCGTCTCATAGAGATGGTTCGAAATTTCTTGGGCTAAACTTAACAACACCCTGAACGATGCAGCCGATATCTCTTGATGCATTCAGCTGTCTTTTGACTGCTGGAGCCTCCTGTCTCTCGAGAGAAGTCCCTAGTATCGTCTCACCCGCATACTGACTCTTCATCTTCCGCAGAATCATCAATGAGCTCGTAGTTTGAGCGCAACATCAAAAGTCTGTCCTTCAGGTCTGTTTCTCAAAAAGCCAGAAGATCTGCAAGCTTTGTATGAGATACTGTCAATTAGTAATCGGTGCAGGATCGCAAGTTTGACGAGGGAACCTTGGGTATAACCATGTCTTTGGTGCTCGGATACTGAACAACAATCCTGCCGACTTAGCGACCCCTGAGCAGGCCCTGCCTCGTGGCATGCACTGGGATCATGTTTGGCCAATTCTGCGTATCTTAGCATCCCTCTTGTACATACTGATCCAATTGCTCTACAACGACATTCAAGCCTTGTACGTAATAGTCTTCAACCTCAAAAACTCCTCAATCCCCCAATTCCCATTGAACCTTCCAAACCCACTCGCCTTTGCCCCTCCATGTGGCAGCGTCCACTCATCATGAACAGTCATACTGTTAATATGCACAGCTCCGCTCTCAATCTGTTTCGCAATCCTCAATCCTCGTGCAAGATCCTTCGTGAACACCGCCGCGCTAAGTCCATAGTCCGTATCATTCGCAATCTCAACAGCCTCCTCGTCGCTCGAGATCTCAATGACGGATACGCTGGGCCCGAAAGACTCGGTATAAAACAAATCCATCTCTTTCTTCACGCCATCCACAATGACGGGACGCATACGTGTAGCAGATGTCTCATTCGTCTCAGGATGAACTTCGTCCTTCTCATGATCGCCATGCACAACACTCGCGCCAGCCTTCACCGCCTCAGAAATAAGCCGTTTATTCCTCTCGATAGCGGGTGAAGCAACGACAACTGGGGCGGGCTTGTCGCCACCGAAAATCCCTTCGACTGACTGCTTGAAAGCTTCGATGAAATCGGCTTTGATGCTCTTGGAAACGAGAATTCGTTCGGATGACATGCATATCTGGCCTGAATGTAGAAAAGCCCCCAACGCGCACTGAGTCGCTGCGTTTTTCAGATCGGCGTCTTCGAGGACGATTGCACTGGCTTTACCACCTAGCTCCATCAGGACGGGCTTGAGGTTCTTGCCCGCTTGAGAGGCGATGATGCGGCCAACTGCAGTGGATCCGGTGAAGTTGATTTTCTTAATGCATGGAGCCTCGATGAGGGCCGTGGTGACCTTGGCTGCATCTTCTGGACGATGGAAGAGTACGTTCAGGGCGCCAGCTGGTAAACCAGCCTCGATGAGAACATGCCCGATTGCCCACCATGTGCGAGGACAGAACTCGGATCCTTTGAGAATACAGGTGTTTCCTGCTGCAAGGGGGTAGAGGATCGAACGCATACCCAGCACATACGGTGCATTCCTGGCATGGTTAGTCAAATGTCGTATGTGAGTAGGTGTTATCCTTACCAAGGCGCAATACCCAACACCACACCCAACGGCTCCTTGACAATCAAAGCCTCCGTATCATCCGCTTCACATGATGGAATGTGGCCCATGATGCCGTTAAGTCTGCCCCCAAGATCCCTCAACAACTCAGCTGCCTTTGGTACATTAAACCCATCAGCAAACGGCGCTTCCGCACCAGTCTCAATCTTCATGTACTCGCCCAGCTCAGCGGCGCGCGAGTCGATTATATCGGCGGCTTTCATGAAGATGGCGCGCTTGGCTGCGGGTTTCATCTTCGACCATACTGGAAACGCAGCTTGGGCGGCTGATGTCGCCGCCTCGACCTCCTCGAGAGACGCAGACGAAGATTGCCATATTTCCTTGTGGGAGGAGGGCGAAGTTACTGTGAAGGTGGTTTTGGTGGTGACTTCTTTGCCATTGATGAGGAGTGGGACTGTGTAAGATACATCTGGCTGCACTGACTTGTCCGACATTTCGACGTAGATGTGTTCGTGAATTTGCCTTTTCTGCAGAAACTTGTTGTGACGTCACGATTTGGGGTAATGCGTGGAGAGAACGCCTGGAGGAGGATATATAGTTTCAAATAAATTTCTTCATCCCCGCCATGCTAAACATTCCTTGTCCGGTGTCGTTGCCTCCCACGGTTCGGCACTTGAGCAACTGCTTTCGGCAGCATGGATCGGGGAGTGGAGATTGTCGCCCCCGAAAGCGGGTCGGGACGGAACTATGCCGTTGCTGCTGAGTAAGGTGAAGTGATTCCGTAACCTTACACGCAAGTAGCTGCACTTACACGTATACGCCGGCGCATATGCGTAGACTCTAGCTCCTGCCCCCTTTCATATACTCTCCTTCCTCCCTCACACTTGAGCAAACAAAAGACGCCCACCCACCTGCCGCCCACCATCCCCTGGTCGGGACGGAAACTCGCCGTTCTTGCTGAGTAAGTTATATGGACTTAAGACTATCATCTGGCATACTTTTCTCGATAGCGCTTAAATTTATAATGGTAACATTGTGTTTCGTCCTTATGCAGGGGTGTGTGCTTCCTAGAAGCGGGGAAGGCTGTGATCTGGATAATTACTTTACCGGATGATCCCTTTATAGCCTACAATCGACCAACAGACACCACTTGGTTTTGAAAGTGTTTAGCGAGGACGCCTCACAGTAGCAAGCTGATGAAGGCCCCTCTTGCGACTCAGTAAGTGGAAATTAATGCTTGATATTATGTACTCGTGTACTTCTTCTTGTATATGCAATGCTCAGCTTTCTAGGCTCTAGCTCTAACTTGACCTCACACTACCGTGGCTTTCGTACCCTCCTCATCGCTTGGGCAAAGGTCCATTCGCGGCCGTCAACGGATGCATGCCATTTGCACCTGTGATGGGCGTCTGCGCACCCGTGACTGGAGTTTGTGGCGCAGGCGTTGGTGCCCTAGATGGTACATTACTTCTGTTATGCGCCATGTGTGCCTTGACTAGATGACCAGCACAAAGCGCAGAGTTCAAACTCAATTCGCCTGCCAGTACACCAGCAGCAATGACGCGCGCAAGTTGACGGGCATTGTCGCCAGGTGATGTTGGGTGAGCGCCGCGGACGCCGAGGAGATCGAGCATGGCAGATTGTGGCTCGAGGATTGTGCCGCCACCAATGGTGCCGACTTCGATGCTGGGCATAGAGACGGAGATTTGGAGGTTGCCATTGACACTGGTAGTAATTAGCATCCTGGCTCTGTTTATTGGGACAATGGTAGGTAACTGACTTGTTCATGATGGTGATGCAGTTTGCGCTCTCCACAACCTGTGCAGGATCTTGACCAGTAGCGAGGAAGATGGCAGCGACAATATTTGCAGCGTGTGCGTTGAATCCACCCATCGCGCCTGCCATTGCGGACCCAATCAAGTTCTTGGAGATGTTCATCTGCACGAGGTCCTCGACTTCGCACTTCAACACGCTCTTCACCACAGCCCCCGGAATGGTGGCTTCTGCGACGACACCTTTGCCACGGCCGTCAATCCAATTTATCGCCGCTGCCTTCTTGTCGGTGCAGTAGTTACCGGAAACGGTGACGACTTTCATGTCGTCAAAGCCGCACTCGGTGGCCATGACTGTAAGGGCGTGCTCGACACCCTTGGAGATCATGTTCATGCCCATGGCGTCGCCAGTAGTGGCACGAAAGCGCACATAGATATTCGTGCCAGCAATAGCACTCCTCATTGACCGTAACCTAGCGAAGCGAGATGTCGAGTTGAAAGCGTCCTTCATCGTTTGTTGTCCTTCGTCTGAGTCGAGCCAGTTCTTTGCGGCACCGGCACGCACAAGGCTGTCGAATCCGATACACGGGCCACGAGTCATGCCGTCTCCCGTTACTACTGTGGCCGCACCGCCACCTGCATTGATAGCCTTTGCACCTCGCGAGGTCGAAGCGACCAGAACGCCCTCAGTTGTTGCCATGGGGAGAAAGTAGTTCTGGCCGTCGACAAGAATGGGTCCAGCGACACCAAGAGGAAGGGGAAGATAACCAACGACATTTTCACAGCAGGCGCCATGTACCAGGTCGTAGTTGTAGTCCTTGTATGGCAGTAGGGAGCGTTCCAAAAGTGTCGAT
Source organism: Setomelanomma holmii (assembly GCA_010015745.1). Classification (NCBI taxonomy): domain Eukaryota; kingdom Fungi; phylum Ascomycota; class Dothideomycetes; order Pleosporales; family Phaeosphaeriaceae; genus Setomelanomma; species Setomelanomma holmii. The sequence continues at coordinate 131,218 of ML978200.1, forward strand.
GTTTCGCGAGTGGCGTGTGTCCGCGCGACAAGACCACGTCGGATCTTGACAGCACGAGTCTTGTCACCAAGCGTCTTTTCCAGAGCATATCCTGGGATTTTGCCCTTGAGAGACAGTTCTATAAGCTCTTCGTCAGTTAGCGAAGGGGCTAGCTTCTCCTTTAGACGTTGTTCGAGGAACTCCATAGGCCGGTTCGGCTGTCTCTGCTGCTCTTCTGAAGGTCCAAATGGGACATCAGGTTTGAGGGTTTGCGAGACTGGCGTGAGTTGAGCTAGTGGTTGAAGTCGACGGCCATTCTGGTCTTCGGGGCCAGGTGTACGTGGCGGAGTCGGCATGTGCATCGAAGGCACTAGGGAAGCGGTCATAGAGGGCGCACCGTCCTGCACTTCTGAGGGCGAGGGAGGCTCCAATGCCTTGTGAGGCTCCTTGATAGTCCATCGTGCAGCGTTGAAGAGATAGCCGTTGAGAACAACACTCATGACGAGCGCAGCAATAATCCACTTGCCAAGGAATGGGTCCTCCAAGCTCTTCAAAACACCGTCCACGATGTGCGTGCTGATGTTGGTGCCAAAAGTGGACTCGTTCTCAGTCACGCTGGGTTCAGCATAGTGAATCGAGGGGTAGTTCAGCTCGTACTTGATGGGCGTGAGTATTGTGACGACTGCAGATGTTCCTGCGCTCTTAGCCTGCTCAAGAATGTGGTCGAGGCCACTTCTAGCGACTTTGAATGGATCGAGTGGTGGTGTAGCGCCAACAACATGCGACGCTTTGCTTGGTGTCAGGCCAAAACGCAGAGTAACGACATTGAGCACATTGACCAGCACGAATCCAGCGACCATGAGGAGCTTGAATTTAGGCACGGTGATCTTCTTGCCAAAGACAGTGGTAGTGGAACTGCTGCGTTGCTGGACATCGCGGTCATTCGGCCAGTCGTTGTTTCGTGCGACGTTCTCAGCGACCTTGCCGTCCACGCCATCGTCCTCGAGGGCCCGGCGGAGAGCCACATGGCGCTTAATCCGGTTGATTTCCAGCTTGATGGTCAGGATGGCGGTGTAGAACGTCAGAAGCATCAGGGAGTCGAACAGGAGAATCCAGGCGCCAAGGAAGCAGAACTGCCGTAGACCACCCTGGATGCCGGACATGGCTCCAGCAACCAGGATCAAAATCTCAAAGAAATAGTCGCGGACAATCTCGAATCCTGTTCGCTTAATGGCAATCTGCACAGCGGATTGAATGGTCAGAGCCTCGCCATCACCGCGGTTTTCCTCAGCAGCTCGTCGCGCGTCCAAAGAAGCTGAGAGCACAGCCTTGGTCAGGACGATGGGCTTCTCGAACCCGATAATGACGACCAGGAATGGTAGACCCTCAGAGAGCAGAATCATGTTGATGGGTACAGCGAGGTATAGCGTAATTGCGAGTGCGAACAAAAAGGCAAAAGCCGACTGGAGCAGTACAGCGGTTGCGAGCCAAAAGTTGGATCCTAGTCGTCGCATAGCGAGGAAGAGCGATACGAATGTCAGGTGCATGGCGAGATATCCGAGAGCCATGATGATGATGTCGCCAGTATCCGCGTTCTGCCAGTCATGTCTTAGCCAAGCCGCGCATATGCTGTTTGAGCATCCAACGTACCTTGAGTAGATCAACAAATGACGTCCACGACTCCTGGAGCCAATTACGCACTCCGCCAGGCGCATTGCCGTTCTTGGAAGCCCTCATCATCCACTTCTTCTCCTCGCGTGTGCCTTCCTTGTCTGATCCTTGAATCTCCGCCGCATCTTCAGGTGCGGAAATCTCCTGCATAGCCATGAGAAAGTCAGCCGCCTCAGTATATGGGATCGAGAAGGCGAGCGAGGTGTCGTGCGAGAGCGTGGAGAAGGAGCTCGAGGAGCTGGGAATCAGTTCGGCGGAGACATTGCTGGGGACGGCGTATTGCGAGGGCGCCGACTTGATGGTGCTGGACTCGGGGAACACAAGAGTGACTAGAGCCAGTTCTCGCGCCTTTTCCTTGTGTATGGCGGGCCTGCCTGCTTCTGCCTCCCACTGCCACGACGTCTCTTCTCCAACCCTCAGTGTCTTGCTGCCTGCCAAAAGCGTCGAGAAGTCCACTCTTCCTGCCGCCGCATCTGCGTCCCTCTCTAGCAGACCCTTGTCGAGCACACCCAGATATGAGTAGCTCGCAACAAACGCGATGGTGACTATGGTGTGGATCGGGTGCGTGCAGGCCTTCTTTGCGACAGCGAGGAGGATCGGGGAGACATTGCGGTCGTACCAGCCAGGACTGGTCTTCTTGGGGTCGCCGGCGCTCTGCCAGCGACTCGTGAGGTATCCGAGCATGTTGGAGCACTGAAGTTGATTCAGTGGGGAGATGGTGTGCCTTCTACTGGGATAGTCGCATGGGCGTGACGCAGAGGAGTGGCTGTGCGAGCGTATGACAGACCGACTGCGTGTCGAGAGGCAAATGCAACGAAACTTCTACGGTCATTTAGCATGTCACCTAGAAGGAGGTTCCTAGTGCCTGCCAACTTTACCTGCTATCCACCGAAGGCGCCCGCCAATTACCAAATACCCGGCTCCTCGTTCGGACCGCGAGAGAAGTGCTGCACCACGAGATTACGCAATTGGTCTCGCACACTCTCAGACGGACTGTAAATAGACCCAGGAAGCACCGCGAAGTGAGCAGAAGCACTCGAGCGTGCTGCAGTGTGGAGTAGCCCCTGCGAAAGGGTACGTGCCCGTTCCGCACTTTTTTATGACAACGCTAGCCGACTCTCACCGCTTTGTAGCCCGCACAACCGCAGGCTTTCATTCGATCATAGACGGGAGTGTTAACAAAGAACAATGCACGTTGATGCGCCTAGTATTGTCCTGCGACTCGCAAAATGCAGCGCATGACTATGGCAGCACTGTTTGCGAGGCGACATGTGTATTTGTATGTTCTGCCAACCCGTCATTTTGAGGTCGCCTGCGCCACAAGTGCCACAGTGACGCTGGGAAAAATCCGCTGCTCCTGTCCCCACGGATGCTCCGTGCCAGGTCCGCTCCAATCAGCCGCCTCAACGGCCATCATGATCTTCAGGAGACTCGTCAGCCTGCAGGTCCGCATTTTGTTCCTAAGCATTGCAAGGCTGAGGGGTTCTGGAGAGGACTGAGTCTCACAATAATCGATAAGCCAAAACCTGTTCTACCAACGCCGCATCTGCATGCAGCCTGATAACGAAGCTCTCGCATGATCGTACCCTGTCTAGTTCTGCTGCGAATCCAGCACGAAGATCCCTCAGGATGCCACGAACTTCTCCGTCATCGGCACGTCCCCACCCGTAATCTCTCTAACAAACTCTTCGTCTGGCTTGTACAGCATGACGTGGAAGTGCTCCACGGCATGCACACTCTTCAAGCTTTTCCAGTTCTTGAACCACACGAATTCCTTCGTTTTGGACCCAAACGTTCTTTGCACATAAGCCTCAATCTCTTGGCGCGACTCTGGTGTCGACAGCCCAGTCTCTGGGTCATCTTCGAGTTCGAACTTCGTCCAAACAACAAGGTGGACAATAGCCGGATCCAGTCCGTAGGGCCAGTCGTTGTATAGGATTTTGACATCCGAGTCGTACTCAAACGGGCGCCCTCGCGGCTCCATGCTAGTCCACTTCAGACGCTCGTCTAGCATGAATCGCATGATACTCCCATACTCTTTGACAAGCCGATGTGTGAAATGACGATACCTTCTCAGCTCACTGGGCACCCGATGGAACTTGTCGACGCGATCAATTCCTGTGATGGTCAGGTTCTATCCCAAGTTCAACCAGTCTCGGGTAATGCCTACTAACAAGTTCCTTGACCTCGTCCCATGTCAGCAGGTCATACTCGTCATCCGGTGTGCCGATTATTCTCCGGTCCTTTTCGTTGCACTCTTTGAGAAACTCTGGGCAACCCGCCGGCCATAGGTCTCGCGGGACATTGACGAGCCAAAACGGAAGCGGCTCTTCGTGCGGCATCCTCAATCAATCAACGACTGCACCTGTAACAGCAACCGAGTAATTTGTGGCCAGCTTGCGTGTGTCGATTAGGATGTGTTGTGATACAGGCCCACGTTAAGACAAGGATGTGCGGAGAATAAAGTCAAGGGAACCCCAACGGTCAACCTTGAAAGAAGATTAAATAAAAGCGCACTGGCAGTGTGGCGCCCGAGTCATGTTTCGCTTTTAGCGTGCTTGTTTCAAAACGCGGCGACGACTTGTGGAGAGCGCGGAGGGAAGGTGCATGCTGAAGGGCGCAACTGCCATTCGCGTTCTGCATTGTGCGTTGAGGCAAACGGTTGCGGCTGAGGACTGCACCTTTCTCGCGACATCTAGCTTTCAACAAGACCACTTCCATTGGATTGTCGTCTCATCTCTCCTATGCTGCACGTCCATCTACTTCCATGCAGACATTCTCGACTCATCAGCTCTACCCAGTCGCCGCTCACCGTTCAATCTCGGCGCCTTGCCGCCGTGCGTCTCAGCTCTCCTCAGGCGATCACCCGCTGCAGGGAACCCCAACGTCCACTGAGGCTCTGCGGCGCATGATTGGTGAAATCTCCGACCCACGTAGAACATCTCGAACAAACGAGGACCAACACTGTGGTTCACCCTTTGACGCAGCAATATCTAAAACCTGCTGGTTCGATTTGCTGGACCACATACGCATCTGAGCGGGCAATGTTGCATCGCGCGTGCGCAAGTGCCGTCGGTAGATAGGAGATGCAAGTAGGTATACAGTGTTGTTTCCCTTTCCTTTTCCATCTTCACACTCACCGTCTGTCGAATTCTACACCAGTGCGCCTAGATGAGCAGCCTTTTCACACCCACTCTCACCAAAGTCACTCATTCACCAATTTTCACTGTGTTTCATCTACCTTCGCCGGCGATCCATCAACCCTGCACCTCATTCCGCAAGTCACCTGGCATTACCAACCAGCTTTCTCCACAACAAATTTCGGTGTTGCGAAACGAAACCACCCACATTCCGTGTGACGACACTACCTAACGTGCTCGACACCCCGCACGACATTACACGAGCGCTTAAGTCAAGACACCACCCTGTGCGACTCGGGAAACGAAACAATTGCGCAGCGTGTCCCGTGACACACCAACTCGACATCCTATCGACACAACCACAAAGAACCTTGACCACCCTCGAGCTCGAGTCGGCTCTGCCTCTTTTCCTTTTCTCAAGAGGCAGCGCGACAAGCCACTCCACCCTCGCCACCGACCCTCCCACATCTTCACCATGGTCACCGACCCTCACTTCTGGAAGCGCTTCAGCGTCGCCGTCCACGAAGACGAAGCAGCCAAGAAAGAGATGGCAGGCCGACCGGATCTCAAGCATTCGTACGTCCCATCTTCTGTTTCCAGCACCATCTCCTCGCCTTCTGTTTTATCGCCCATCGATTTGTCTCTTGTTTCTGCGCCTGCGTCTGCTGTTCTGCCGCCACCGTCGCGGAGAAGGGAGATTTGGGAACGGGATAGTTGGGGACCACCTGCAATACAAACACAGAGCGAGAAGACGGGCGAGACGGAGAGGGTGATGGAGAGGGCACAACGACCCAAACGCCAGCCATCCAAACTGCAAAAATCACACTCGACACGCTCAACGGCTCGGTTGTTACCACAACAACCTCCGCCCGCACCCGCAATCGAAGAAAAATACCTTCCGCCCTCACCCTCCCACTGCCATCGCCGGCCCTCTTTCCGCTGCCCCAGCTCTCTCTCTCTATCCGGCCGCCCACGGCATTTCATAACCTGGACGACCATCACGGCTAACCCTGACCACAGGGCGAGTTGGCTCGAGAGCCAGAAGAAGAAGTCGCGCCAGCGGACGTGGATTTGCTGGTGTTTTTGGTTGGGGATTGGGGTGCTGGTGGCGGGCGTGGTGGCTGCGGTGTTGGTGTTAAGGACGCATCATGTTTTTTGATGGTTGGGAAGGGAACTTGGGTGGGAATGGAGGGAGGAGGGAGAGAGGATGGATGAGATGGAGGAGCATATGCATGGATGGCGTTATGAGGCTGCGTTTGGGCTTGGGTCATGGAGTGTGAGAAGCATCAGCGATGCGTGTTTACTTTCGTTTCGATGATACCAGGCCGCTACTGCTGGCCCCAATAAAGTTTTGCTTCACTTTCAACAAATTGTCCAGTTCGTGCGATGTTATGCGACAATAGTGCACAATTGGGTATATGCTTTTGCAGTCTACCTAAGAACTCGTCAGCGAGTTTATTGCTAGCCAAATATGAAAGAATGTGGTACCGTGAACGCCTAGCTCTTTCCCTAAAGCTTCAAACAGGTCCCGCGATATATTGACGGACCTCAATGCGCGCACACGGTGAGGCTGTGAGTGATGATCGGCTCTGCAGCGCTCTCGCGCAAGCAATGTCTGGCCTGTATCCTCCAACTGCCGCTGCGCGCCACAGCCCCACCAAGGTTCAGCGCTCTCCCAGAAGTTTCTTCCTCACAGCATCCCCTAGAACCTTTTCGCCGCCGCGGGCGGAGTCGGACTCCTGCTCATACTCCTCTCATCGCGACCTCTCTCCTTGAGCCACTTGCGCGTGCACATATCCAGCTCGCGATCCAATTCCGCGCTCGGTTCCTTGCGATGTATGAAGTTGCAGAACCCGCCGCGAACACAGCCCTCGCCACTATTCAGCCGACAACAGGCTTCGCGAAAGTCGGTGACGGGCGATAATTCGCAGTATATCGGGCGGCCGGCGTACCAGCGCGAGTTGAGGGCGTCGCAGGCTTTTTGGCTGTCTTCTTCGTACTTGAAGCGCACGTAGACGTTGCCGATGAGATCTGTGTGAATGGCGTTAGCTTTGGCTTCGATGAAGTGCGAGCGCACGCGCGCGAGGGGCATACATACGATCGTTATTGTTGTCGCATACTACCAGCTCCTCCACGAGTCCGTACTGACATAGCTCACACCAGATGTCCTCGTAAAATGCATCGAAATGCATCTGCATCTGCTGCGGGTTCATCTTGTTCTTTGGGTCATACGCTGGGTTCTGGTAGAGGTTGGGCAGCAGGATGGTCTGGCTGTAGGATGGCTTGACGTGTTTGCGCGAACAGCGGTCTCCGTGACGGCACGCGCCGATTTTGTAGTAGAAGGAGCAGTTGACTTTGTCTTGCTCCGTTCCGAAGATGGAAGCGAGGTAGTTGGCCATGGTTGCGGTCGTGTGATCGATAGGCGTGGGGCTTCCGTGTGTAAATGCTTCGCAGATGTAGTGGGAGGGGTAAGAGAGATGAGCGCAGGGTATTTATGGGGTGGCGGACGTCGTGGTCGTGAGATCGCAGGGACAGGAAAAGTCGCGATGCTGTCGCGAAGCTGAGCAAGCTAAGTTACGCTAGCGTGGAGCGTTAGTCATGCGCCAAGGAAGATTCGAGATCCCGCCTCAGGTTGCCGTCTTCTTTCACCCACTAAACACTGAATCAATGTCGCTAAGCTACACATTGGACGCAAAGGGAGGTACGATTTTACTGATGTAATCACGCGAGGACCGCCCGTTGCGTCTCATTCCTTCCGCAAAGGGCGATCTTATATGGATTTAAACGACACCCGCATCAACTAAGAAGCACTTGCAAGGACATGATCAAAAAAACTGCGGGATGTAATCAAGTTGACTGGTCTATTTGTGAAAAAAAGCTCGAAAGATACAAGGACTCCGCCTGCTATGCCAAGAGATGATCGCGCCACATTGTCACCAAATTCCACCCCGAAGGTATTCGCCACACTTAGATCAAGGGCACTTGAATATGCACTGCGATGCCACCTCCAGGAATAATCGCCTGTCCCGTTACAGTCTGATCTGCCCTAAAACAATGATCCATGATCACTCCAGCCGTCCTGGCCAGCTCGTTGCAATTCACACTTGTTGGGCCCTTGTTTGGGTCTCCTTTGACGGAGACAATCTGTGCTCTACCCTTCTTGCATTGACTCTTCTGCGTACTGTTGACATCGCACATCTGTCCTGCTTGACCGCGGGCTGCAAGCTCGTTGATGCAGGCAATGGCGTCGTTGGCATTGGCCGCCTCTCCATCGTCGCTTTTGTTGACGCAGTTGGCAAACTCTTGGCGCTTGGACAATGGATTGCCGATTCCGCCATTGAATTTCTCGAGGACCTCTTCGGGTGTAAGGGCGGTTGAAGGGTCGGTGGTAATGCTGTCAACCCAGTTTGCAATAGAGAAGTCAGACACGACGATGGATGGGTCGGACGTACCAGCTGGCATGGCGGTGGCGATAGCCGTGAGAGAAAGAAGAATGGTAGTGTATTGGACCATTGTGAAGAGTTGATTATGAAAGCTTGGAGCTTTTGTAAGGAATCGTTTGATGTTGTGGTTGTGTGGTGGTGTGGTGAGTGACTTGAGTTGTTTGACGCCTTCATCAACACGACTTGAAGATTTACCTTTATACACTGTTAGGACCTCGAGAAGGACCACGCGAGCTCTTCACACCAGAGGCAGAGCCTAGCTGAACGACTGTACGGCATCCAGCTGTGGCAAGGCACGACGATTGTGATACTATTTAGAGAGGCTCACGATAGAAGTCGCCCAGGAGGTTCGTGCTAGCATAGCACGAGCCTCAAAGTACGGATAATCTCATAGCCACAGCCTCACCTTATCGATATAGAGAGATGGACAAGAATACTGGGTGCACATTGCTACTGTTGTGGATCGTCAGCTGATACGCCCGATCCTTTTCTTCAACTGGTGCTACTAGGCAGAGTCGGGTGTAAAGGCACTGCCACATATGACAACAACGCAAAGGTCTGTTGTCAAAGAGGCTTGGCTAACCTCAGAACTGGACTTTGGGATAGAAATCGCGCAGCACAAGAACACTGGCTGCCTTCGTCCGTAACTCACGACATCTCTGGTAGTGCAGTGATTGTGCCGATGGCGTCTACCACGTTGCGACTAAAGAGATGAGAGTACAAAGTTTGGCAAGTCTTTCAGGAACCCTTTATGCTTTACAATCAAACACCATCGAGACCCGCAAACACAAGTGAAGAAGACCAGATCATTGTTGAGAAGCAAGAAGTGTTTGAACTACTTACGCGTCCACTACCATGTTCATGCTTGGAACACAGACCTTTAATCTTACCCCTCATGTTTCCGTCGGAAATGTTCGTGGTCGCACTTCTAGCCTCGGAAACTTATCGAGGGCCCTCACGATGCACTGGTGAAACGCGGAACTATACTGACAGCAGAGACATCTCGGCAACGTTCGATCCTACATACTCAACATATCATTCGGGGTGAAATGAAGGTCGCGTGCCGAGCCAGAAATTGCAAGATTCATCTCGCCAACCTGTCTGGACTTCCGAAGGTCAAATATAGCAGACTCGCCGAGCGCCTGTCAAGTTGTACAGTGCGCAGCGAAGTATTTCTGGAATCGAGCAATGCGCTCCAATCAAATCGCCTATTCTGTGAATGCTAAGCGCCCAATCACGCAAGCGGACTGTTGGCGATCTGAAACACCACGCTTTAAACACCCGCCACCCCACCACTCATTCACGGACAATATTTCCTTCTCAAAGCGCCTCGTCGACGCCCATTCACCTATCGTCGGGTCGTGTAGGCTGCTCTCCCTCACATCGGGGAGGCTTCGCAGTGTAAATTTATGTCCGCCTTGCCATTACCGTGACGCGTCGCGCGCTTTTCGCGAATACAGCCTGCACAATGGCCTCTGACACTACAGGCAACAGGCTGTCGTTGCTTCCTGTCGCCGGCCCGCAATGTGAAGAGGGGGATCTCCAGGCCATCTAGTCGATGCCTAGCTGCCGTTAAGTGTCGTAGATCCACGGCACATGGTAAATCTGACACTTTTACGACTCATCACCGTGTCTGAAGAAGCCGTGCGCAGCCCTATGAGCGGCCAAACGTCGGATGCTGTGAAGAGACCGTTTGTACCGGGCTGCAGGTTTGCGCGCTACGCCGCGAAGCTGCTGCGGGAGCGGAACGAGGTGCAGTACATGCTCTGGCGGCTACAGTGTAGGTCCAACGATGAAACGCAGGCTCGAGAGGAAAAATGCGGAGTCGCATGTAGTGTTGCGTTTCGACAGTCCGAGTGTCTCTTTCTCTATTGGCTCCTGTTACTTCTTTCCTTCCAGGTCTGGACATGTTGTTCAACGTACTTGGGCGTCTGTCGCACGACTATTCACCCGCCTGATAAAGGGCCATGCGCCGCACAAATACGAATCTGTACTCATTCTGGTCGCGTCGCGTGTCTTCTTTTCGCTTCTTACCTTTTTCCTTTTTTGTTGTTGAGCGCAGGTCGCTGGATTGGATTGGAGTTCAACAAAGCGACTTGCACTGTTCTCAAGTACAGTGACATCGTCGCGCCAGGTGAAGACGAACCAGTCACGTGTGGAGTGACACTGTATACGCTCAATCAATCTTTCGGCAGGCCTGGACTCACCTTCATAACGACTTTATGGTTTTCTTCTCCGGTTCCCTTTTCTCCTCCACAAGCCACTATTCGGACACTCCGATACATACCCGCAGCATCAACTATTACGCGTCTGCACGGAGATCCACAGGCTTGTTACTCAGCTACGAACGCCCCGCAGGCCGGCACGCACCTCATTCCACCGAAAAAAATAATACAACACTCCACCATCATCGCCAGAATGCCGCGCATTCTTTCCGCAGTCGTCGCGGGGTTGGCCGTCGCGCCGGTCGCGATGGGCCATACCTGGATCGAGCAGCTGCGCAACGTCAACGACAAGGGCCAATACGTTGGCGAATACGGCTACCCTCGAGGCATGGTCTCAAAAACGGATCCTGGATTCAGTGGCACTTCCATGAACTTCGAGATTCCTGCCGGCCAGGGCGGCAAGGTATTCATTGATGACAGCATTTTTCTATGCCATCCAGATCAACGAAAGCAGCAGCAATCCAAAGACAACTACCCTCGTTTAAAGGCGACTCCTGGAGGCTTCATAGCCATGCGATACATGGAGAACGGCCATGTTACGAAGCCAAATAATCAAAAGGGCAAGCCTGAAAAAGGTGGCACGATCTTTGTTTATGGCACCACTGAGCCAAAGGAAGACGAGAAGATTGTCAATGTTCTGCAGTGGACGCAAGATGGCAAAGGTGGAGATGGCCGTGGCACACTGCTTGCCATGAACAACTTTGATGACGGCCGCTGTTTCGAAGTCAATGAGACCCCTCTCAGCCAAGAGCGCAAGCAGGCTACTCCCAACTTCGCCCTCGGCCAAGTCAGCGATGGGCCAGGCAACTACCCACTTTTCTGCGAGACCAATGTTCAGCTGCCGAAAAACACGTCGATGAGTAAACCATTGACCCTTTACTGGGTGTGGCAATGGCCCACAAAAGCCGGCAACGTCGACCCAAGCTACCCCAACGGCAAGGACGAGTACTACAGCACCTGCATCGATGTCGATGTCGCTTCCGCTGAAGCTGCCTTGGCTGCATCCGCAGAAAAAAAATTCGACCTCGGTCCCCAGCAAGACGCCATGTCCGTAGCTGTCAGAGACTTCGCATCTCGCACCGCCATCATGACCGATGCTATCAAAGGCGAGGTCGGCTCGTACTTCAGCAGCGGCAAGCAGACTCCCGCGCCATCTGCTACCAATGGTGCACCCGCTCCAAGCTCTGCGGCTCCGGCGCCCTCCTCCCAGGCTTCAGCACAGTCTTCCAAGGCCCCAGCACCATCGTCTGAGACCCCATTGCCATCCTCAAAGGCCTCAGGTCAGCCAGCAATCCCCACGATCTCGCGACGTCCCGGCGCAGCTCCCTCAGGCAAGCCAGGTAATGGTACCGGAGCAGTTGTTACAGTCACAGACACCGTCTACGTTACTGTTACCGGTGCTCCTGCCGTGCAATCATCGCCTCCTGCAGTTGTTACTTCCAAGCGCGCAGTGTCTTCCGCCAAGTCACCGTCCGGAATCACGACACGCACTTCACAAACACCACGCCAATCTGCGCAGCCATCACAGGTCTCGCAGGCGCCGTCATCCGCCGTGCCCTCCGGGAAGCTCCCAGGCTTCAACATGGGCAACCCACACGGTGCCAAGTTCAAGCGTATGTTGAAGCAATGAACTTTTTGCTAATGGGTTTCTTCCTTTGTTTGTCGCTGCTTAGCGTTTCTCCTTTTGTACTGCATTGCATTGCGTTGCATTTAGACTTTGCACAATGGAGCAATCACTGGTATGATCGATATGGCAGGCCATAAGCATAAGCATAGGACGGGATTGTGAAAACTGGGTGCATACTGGACGAGACATGGGATTGGGCAACGGACTTGCATTTCAATGGGAGATACCCCTGCATACACATACCGGCGTTTATGATCTAGCATTTCTCAAGTAAATATTGACTGGAAGTCAAGGGCGGAGGCGTTGGATTGTTATTGCCGGCTTCGCGATGTCACTCATGCACCCTGGTCTGGGCTGTTGTTCTGATGCTGTGGAGTTTTGTGTTGAATACATTTATCGTTTATTCATACATAAAGTTCATGGATTGCATTCAATTGTTCTTTACCATCTTTGAAATGTCATAACATTGTGTCTACGTGATGGGCCATTTTTGGCACTAAGCTACTACAGGTTAAGCTCGTTACATCATCGCGTCGCTCGTTCCTCGGACGTGTCCTCACTCACTCTCCGCACCGCTAGCCTGTCGGGGACGTGCATTTCACATCGTCTGCGCAGGCCTTCCCCGCTACTTTGCTGGCCATGACTCGAGAATACGCTTAACATCAGAAAGCATGTCGATAACAGCCTCGCTTGCGTCTAACTGCTTCTGTGTAACTCGACCGCGCTTATCAACATATGGCTGTTGCTTCGCCAGATACCAATTACCGTCACCAGCGAATGCCGCAAAGCGAATACGGCAGACAGCAAATCCCTTCAGTCGCTTGATGATCTCAGCATGAGACTTGTCCAAGGCGCGGTTGTTTGGATTCCAGTTCCACCCATATATGCTACGATCGTCGGACCGAAAAGGCATAGCGACCGTCAAGGACGTGAGAAGACAGCGATTACGAGGACCAATCTTCGTGAGCCAGGCGTACGCAACCATGTGCCCGTTCAGACCTAGAACAAAAGACTGATGAGCGAGATTCGGACAACATGCGCGGATCGCACTCCTTACCCGAGAATCGAAAGTCGTTGCCACCATAGAACGTCCCAGTGGCCTCAGCGTTGACTCGCTTGCATGTTCGTAGCAGGCGGAGGTTATGCTCGTGCTTGAAGAGCTTGCCGTACTCCTTCTTGCTGCGCCGACGCAAGCGGTGATCCTCGTATTGATCGCCCGTCTCAGCCCAGGCTTCAATCGGCTTGTCGAGGACGCAGACTTGCTTATAAATCTGGTTCCGGATTTCTCCTGGAAGCTCGAAGAAGGAGATAGTCTGAGAATGTTCCTGCCGGAGGAATTGGAAGACGTTGCCAAAGTGCGACAAGCATTTACTAACAATTGGTCGTTGATACTTCAATTCGTTGCGGAAATAGCGAAAGCGAGAGTAGCGACGCAGGGACTTGGGGCTGTGAACAGCGTACTTGGGAGCCTCATCGAGCTCCTTCGATTCGCGCTTGGTGTTTGTGACGGACTTGATGGCCTGAGTTTTGTTGTGGATGCCATTGCTGCGGCACGAACGGCCAACCTATATTCCTGCAGTACAGGTCAGCTTTCAGACGACCCGGAGGCGAAGCAGCGACGCTTACTCCACTGTCGACATGTCTGAAGATTTTGCGCGATTGAGTGGTCTTATCGGTCGGCGAGGTTGAGGGCTTGGTGTTTCGAGAGATTGAGTTGACTGACCAGTGCGCAGTAGTACAGATAATGAGTAACTGCAGATATATATACGCGACGGTCGGTAGCCTGTGCTAGTGTTGCCGGGCTAGAGCTTGTGTTGTTATATCCTTGCGGAAAATTTCTGATTCACGAATGCCAGTCATCCAGCATCCAACGAACGCCCGTGAACGCCGTCGAAAGTCTTGGCGAAAGCGACGATACTCATGCTGCCTGATCGTATACATTGCGAGGAGGTATTATATGGCGAACGGGTTTGCTGACGGGCTTGTCTATGGGCAACCGAAGCTTTGGTCGGGTCAGGTGTTTGCCTTCCATCGACTGGAAGACTCGACAATGTCCGACGTGTCTGCCATGCTCACAGCCCGCATGAGCAATCCCTTGAGAGCGAATACGGCGGAACGATGACAACAATCATTCCAGTTGCGTTTGTCAAGGCAACAATCACCGAGTTATTTGCATAAATCCGACAATCTCGAGACAAGACCCCTAAAAGCACGTCCAGCCTGTTCGGTCCGTGCCTAGCCCTGCACTCTTCCAGACTCTACAATATATAACTTCCCTTTGGCCGCGAAGCATGGAATAATATCACCACGACGATTGCGACTCTCAATTCGACTTAAGCTGTCACCAAATTCAACTTTTGAACAACCGATCTCACGAGCGCCAAGCACTATGGCTTTCTCAACACAAGTAGAATGTACTGGTCTTCCAGGAATATTGACCAGGGCAAAAGTAGCGCCAAGACCCACGAGTTCAACGAATTCACACTCGACCCCGTCGATCCGGTTGCCGAAGTTACCGTCACTAAGGCGAAGAACAAGCGCAAACGCAAGCTCAGAAAGATCGAGCCCTTCGCCATGCACACTAAACATGAGCTTGAACCGTATCATCACTACCCCAGAGTCTACGGCGAGGTGAATTATGCTCGAAAATTTGTACGTTACAAATCGAACGTTACCATGTCAGACCGAACTAACAATATCAACAGCGCCAGCAAACAAAGTCCTTCGATGTTACTCCCGTAATTCGAGTCAAAATCTACCGCTATGCTCTTAAATTCGACTCGCCCCTCGAGCTTTGGGCCGAGTCCGACACCTCCAATCATACGTACTGGGTGCGTCAGGATAACAAAGATCACCTCCGAAACATCCTCAAGCGTCGTCTGCTCAATCTCTCCCTGCTCCGCACTTGTCGCAAGGTCCATGCTGAGGCATCCGAGGTATTCTATAGCGAGAATGAGTTTGGTTTCACCGGCTTGAATGGCACATGGTCGCCAACCTCTTCGTGCGGAAGCAGCACTTTCAGTACATCAAGCACCTCACAATGTGCGCGCCATTCAGTGTGGGCGGAGGTTGGCACCCATGGTCCAGTAGAAACCGTAGGTACAACGACATCGTGCCTATGCTGCCGTCACGGGCTTGGGCGGATCGCGAGTTTAGCTTTGCGGAGGCATAGAAGCATCTAGCATAGAACATGCTGCGTATAGAGCGACTGCGCAAGCTCACCTTCATCCTCCCTTGTGACCACGATTTTTGGACATTACTCGACGAACGAGGACGTTTGGGCCGAGATGAAGGACTTGTTGGACAAGAAGCCGGATCTGGAGATCGACATCTTGCGCATGGGTCAGTGAGATTATATCTTCCAAGAAGAAATGACTGATGAGGAGGCCTGGAAGGCATTCGGATGTCGTTTCTCGTACGCTTTTGTGATCCGGGAATTGAAGAAGCTGGTCAAAAAGTGTACGGTCAAGGCTGCTTACATCGATCGCCGAGGCCGATGGGAGATCATCGAAGATTTTTGTGAGGACGCACTTTCGCTAAAGGAGGAAGTCTATCAAAAAGAGAAGGCGATCGAGGAGGTACGGGCATCCTTCGGATACATGTAGTGGTCGTCGAGTAAAGGAGCAAGCACGTCCAGCTCCGCGCTAGGCGATTTTCGGTCCGGGTCGGAAGCTGGGGTGTAAGCTGGGGGAGCAGATAGGCCGCCAGATAGCAAGCTATAGTCAGATTCAATATGCAGGTTTTAGCAGGAGGATAGGTATGACTCTCTTATTCCCATCAATCTGAACATCGACTTAGCAGTACTCGTTGTCTTACATCCAATGATCTGCACCGGAGATCGGTTGCCAAAGCTTGTTCGAGACCGAATGACATCAAGTTGTTCGACTCGACACTTTCGCATGTAGCATTTCCATGTACACCCGGAAAGAAATTCCCATGCGCTTATCCCCGTTTCGCCATGAAGCCACCTTTTGTGAGAACTAATCCGATAGAGCATAAACTTCTGGATGATACCTTGCATGAAGGCTTAATGTTCACAAGGATACTTTGGCCTTCAGAGCTAAGTCCCTAGTCCGAACGGTGCTCCAACCCTTTGACTCGGGCAAGAGCTCATATTTTGCGGGGTTGGTCTCGTTTACCAGTAAACCTTTGAATGCCCTGGCACACATCTCCGCTACTCACCTTTACAGAACCCTACCCAAAGCCACACATTCTCTGACAGTACTCGGGCCCATCGTCCACCGAACTTGAAAATATGGAAGAATCACAATCACAGAAACCGAAGCGGTATATCATCCCACGGCCCAGGAATGCGTACAATTTCTGCGTGGCGCTTTTCGTCGCATTTGGGAGTCTTTCCTACGGCTATGCGTCTTCGATCAGTGCTGCGTTTATTGGTATGTACTCCACATTCATTGAGCAGCACGACTGACTCTGGTAGGAATACCTGAATGGTGAGAGATGTGGAGTTATGTTACCGATTTACACTATCAACTCTCTAACGTATACTAGGTATGCATATATGGGACTCCTAGAAGGGTCTTCGTACTCGAATTCCATCATTGGCGTCATCAGTTGCATATACTCCATCGGCGGTGTTTTCGGGTGCATCTACAACATGTGGGCGGCGGAATACTTTGGGAGGAAACGATCGATTCAGATGGGTTGCTTGATAGCTATTGTGGGAGCGACTATCATGACAGCGTCCGTGAATATTCCCATGTTCGTTGTGAGTCGGGTGATTATGGGTTTCGCCATTGGCATACTCGTTACGCTGGTCCCGTTGTACCAGGTAAGCGCACTCCAATCCCCCAATCTACTTCAAAGCTCATACTACGACAGTCTGAAGTGTCACCCGCAGAATCGAGAGGCCTGATGGTGGGCCTACATGGTGTTTTGATCGGGTTCTCCTACTCCTTGACCGGTTTCGTCAGCTACGGCTGCAGCTTTTCCACCAACATAGCTTTCCAGTGGCGGTTCCCGCTTGCCATCCAAGCACTTTGGCCACTCATCCTCTTTATTGGAATGTTCTGGCTTCCATACTCGCCACGCTGGCGACTGAGTCAAGGCCGCGAGGACGAGGCCTGGAAAACGATAAAGCGGCTACACGCCAACAAAAAGGATCCCGAGGACAATTACGCCAAAGCAGAGTTCCGCCAAATGAAGGAGCAGATCTGGTTTGAGCGGGAGCATGACGCTGCGGGGTTCCTAGCGCAGGCTCGTCTTGCGTTCTTCAGGAGGAGTTTCCGCAAGCGGCTTACGCTTGGCTTCCTTGTCCAGGCGGGAAACCAGTTCACTGACGCGCTCGTGGTCAACAATTACCAGACTACGTTTTACAACGGTCTGGGGATCACTGGGAGACTGCCACTCCTTCTAGTAGGATGCTTCAACTTTGTCACTGTGCCCGGAAACCTTATAAACGGCCTTCTGGTCGGCTACATCAGTCGAAGGAAATTCGTCATCACCGGATGCACTTGTCTGTGCGTGGTCCTTTCCGTCGAAGCAGCCCTAACAGCGCAATTTGCGGAAACTGGATCAACGAACACGGTCGGCCTTGGCTTCGGAGTTGCATTCATCTTCCTCTTTCCACTCTTCTACTCGATATGCCTGGATGCCACGATGTACTTGATTCCGGCCGAGATCTTTCCAATGATCATCCGCTCATTTGGTATCAGCTTTAGTATCATGGGACAGTGGGTCGCAACCACTATTCTCCTCGGAGCAGCTCCGACAGCGTTTGCGAAGATCGGACACAATTTCTGGATTGTCTTGATCATTTGTGGCGCTGTATATGGAACATTGGTGTATTTCTTCTTGCCAGAGATACGGATGCTGCCGCGCTTATAAGCAGTCGCTACTGACTAAGGTCGCAGACCAAAGGCAAAACGCTCGAGGAAATCAGGATCATATTCGGGGACCCCGTTGGGCTCACGGAGGTCGGACCTTCTACCATAGAGGAGTTGAAGGAGAAACAGGGGGAGGAGCGTGTAGAATACGTCGCTAGCAAGAAAGGCAGCGATTCCTAAAGTCTCGTTGGTGGCTCTATACCTAGGTAACGGCATTTTGAACTCTATAGCCTGCCTCGGAAAGGTAAGCGTTGCACCTGTCGTAAGCTCGCATTATTCCTCGGCCGCAGTAGCAACTTGAAGACGAGCTTGACTCATGATTGCGTCTCCTGATAGCTTGGTTTTGATAATCGACTTCTGCCACTCTCCCCGACCCGTGCTCTGCGTACGCAATTTTCAATGGCACCCCTTGATTGTGCCTCTCTACTAGCGGCTGATTCAGCGATCGGTCCTCTTCTATACTTGCCTTGGAACCTGATTTTTCCATCCTCTCCAAATTCAGGTTTCAAAAACATCGTGCTCTCATTACAAGGTGCATTTCTGAAGTGCACACTTAAATCCTGCGGAAACCTTTGCGATACCTCCAAAGTCGTTGTGCAACGTCCTGGCCTCCATGAAATCATGTCTTCGAGAGCCCAGAGGGCAACTCGAACTGTACTTCCACCTTCTGCTTGCGGTTCGATGCTTAGGCCACGGACTCTCATCTCGGACAACTCCGGAGCTACATGATCAAGTTCAAGGCTGTCAGGCGGAGGATTTTTGCCAGACTGCCCCACATCAGATGGCGTAGTCAACATGATCCAACATGAGGCATGCTCTTGGAAGTAACGACTTTCTGCATCCTTCATATGCCAGGTCCACGCCTGGGATGTTAGACTGTCGATTTCGACATGTCTGGACTTTGTTATGTGCCAGTAGGATTCCAGCTGCTGCATCAATCCGGCAATAGAAGCGCAAAACCGATAGTCACCATGATCGACCTGTCGAAGAGCATGCGATGCTCTCCAATACGATGCCCTCTGCAGCCTGCGAAGTAGATAGATTCTTCCTTGCGCATCTTTAGCCTTGTGGATTCTGGTACTGAACACTAGATTGGGCAAGACCAATTCGAAGAAGCTGGCAAGCGTAGTCTGATCAGCCCACTTGTGCGCCACAGCCTCATCTAAGTGAAGGAGGGACATCAAGGTTGTGCCATGATATAGCCTTTTCGCTTCAGCGAACTTCGATCTGAGCCGCTTTGGGTCCGGCGTCCCCTTTGTGTGAAGCTTGATTTGCGCAATGGGTGATCTTTCCAGGAGAGGTAGAAGTAGTCGATAGCTCAGTGTAGATGCTCAAACAGCAACGGCATATTGTTAGCCCAGACCGTAACGATCTTTGCGAGGAAGATCTCCTGTATGATCCAAGCGCGCTGCCAGTACTCGTTACCACAAATGTAAGCCTCGAGAGCCTTACGGTTCGCTCCTATGAGTCCCCATTGCTGAGGGGTAGCAGCTTCGGGATCGTAAAATGCCTGCAGGACCGGCGCGAGCTTAGGGTTTGCACCCAGCCAAAGATAGACGCCAAGCGCCTGCGAGAAGATGTCGCCCATCTGTGCTACCTGGTGAGCTCTCTCTGCTGCATTTGATTGGTCAATGCACAAAGCATCGATCCAATACATTATCGAGGCTTGTCCATTTGCACGAGCCATTTGGAGGAAGTCCAACAGGTTTTGTCGCACACCGAAGACCTTGCTGTCAATCAGTATAACACCGCTTGGTTCCGGGTCACCCCATCTGTAGGACAGACATAGGTATTTTGCATCGACGGTAGCATGCATGAGAACACATTGAATCAGTCCAGCAGGAGATAAATTTGGCAGGAGCTGAACGAGGCGAACTGCAGCCTTGCTATGGTCCAGCGGCCGACGCACAAACGACTCGGTCGAGGTCTGTTCGTGTGCATCCATGGTATTCCAAAGCACATTGCGGTGCCATATGGGTCTTGTCAAAGTGGTGAAAGGAAGCGGAGAAGAAGTGAGGCAGTGGACCAGTGAACAAGGCTGAAGATGTAGGACGATGCTGATGCCTGCTTTGGCTTGGCCATCGCCTACGACCGCATGCACTCCAGAGAGAATGATGTGCACAGGGGAAAGTAGCTGGCATGTAAGACAAGTGAGTATCAAGGCCCCTTTCGGAGGAGAAAGTGGGGTTATAGGAGGGGATGTTCAGATGACCGAGGCTGAAGGTGCAGGTCAAGATTACAAGGTTGACCAGTCCTGGTCTTGGCGCGCTAATTACCATAGTTGGATGGAACGCATGACGAAGCGTTGGAAGCTGCCGACAGACGCTCAATTTCGATGCTGACATCGCATCTTGTGTAAACGTACAAATCAAAAGGGATATGCAAAGTCGATCTGGTATAAACAAGCGAAGTGAAAGTATGTCCCTGACCCCGCATATACATGCTTAAGATGCCCAATCTATGCTTTCTCCGCCATATCACACCGAGCGCAATCAAGGCCTTGGATTCGATGGCAGCTCAGAGGTGCCAGTGTGGGGTGCCGTGCTGGTAGCTGGATACGACGAACCTCCCAGCTCTGCCGCCTGGTGGGTAGGCGATGCCTGAGCAGCAGGCACAGCACCACTTGGTCCACCAAGCTCTGCGGCTCCATCTGACGGTGCTACATATTGATGCTTGACGTCGTTGCCGTAGAATCCTTGCGCTTGAGGTGGTGGGCTACCAGGGGCGTTATATGGCGCACCATTGGCGTTGTACTGAGAGACGGGCGATGTTGGTACGTCCTGGTAACTTTGATGTTGCTGTGCAGCGTATGCGCCTTGGTTGGCATACGGATCTTGCTGGAAAGCAGGCTGTTGCTGAGGCACGAATTGAGGCTTGGCATCAGTGTACCCTCCCACACCAGGCGGAGGCTGGGTGGGGTTGCTTTGAGCCATGGCGGCACCGCCTTGGGCAGGCGCAAGCTTCTTGTTCTTCCTGCGGCGGAGGAAGAACCAGACAAGGGCGCCAATCAGGGCGAGACCAACGATGGGACCAACGACAGCACCTGCAATCCAAGCCTTGGAGCCTCCACCATCTCCATTCTTGGTGACGATTGGCGAGACAAGCGCGGTTGAGACTGGCTGTGGGATCGAGCTTGCTGTGATATCGTCAATGACATCGCTCTTCCTATTGTTTGCATGATGTTGACTTACGTGGTGCAGACGAGGCTGCGGTGACAGTCGCATCAAGCTTGCGGTAATACGACCAGTTGACGCTGGATTCGCCACAGACGATATCTGTCTTCGGGTTGGAGTCTTGCATGTTCTCGAAGATAAAAGCTGTATTACAGATGGAGTATAAGCTAGGTACGAAGTCAGTGTATGTCTCACATTCAGTTCGTACTTGGACGACTTACGTGTTGTCGTAGTTCTCGGTACTGGTTGCGAATTAGCAAGTGTTACGATGGCTTGGACGTCAAACCTTACCAAGCGATTGTCCTCGTTGTTGACTTGTCGGAGTAAGGATAGATCAAGGAGCCAGACACGCAAGCTGTGGGAGCATAGCACGACGCGAGAGTGGCCGGGCAGCACTGTCCGTATTTTCCATCTTGATACCAGGTGAGGCCGGCATTGCATGTCTCAGAATACCCTGAATCTTCATCAGCATTGCGACGAGATTCGTCAAGCCAAGCTACTCACAACTACCGCTGAACTGGACGTATCCGATGAAGCGGTCGTTGTTTTGACGTTTAGGGAGAACCGCTGGGGCGGTAATGGTCGGATCAGCAGGAACGGCGGCCGTCGCGAATGCGGAGAACGCGACTGCGGAAAGAGCCGAGATGGCGAGTCTTGGAGACATGATGCTGTCGATGGTTTCTATCGTCGTATGATCTTCCAAGGGCGCTCAAGCGACAAGGCGAAGGGAGCGGCCGCGAAGTTTAAGTAAAAGCACGTTGTGCTGGACGCCGATTCTCCACTGGCAAAGCCACCCTCCACCCTCATCCTAGCCGCACTGAGCTCGTGTTGTCCAGGGCTATCACGGGTGGACCGTCCTAGACAAGGCTAAGGCTGTCCTTCATCTGAGTACCGGTCAGTGGCATCAGGTACAAAGCTAGCCATAAAGATGCTAGCGATCAGAGGTACGGGCGGTTCGGCCGTACATCTGCTCCTCAGCTGGTCGTGCTGTCATTGACGGCGGGCATCGGCTTGCCAAAGGAGGCTGGCATGGCGTCTTGATGTGCAGCACCACCCCGGTGACTTTTGTGTCGTGGCGTTGGTGCGGTCTCTTAGCGCGAAAGATGATGGGCTGTCCTCGCGATAGCTGAAGACACGCCTTTTATCGAACCACCGCTACGGGCAAGTCGATGCTTGCATTAGGACGGCTGCAGGCTACGATAGGTCAATGTGACAAATCAAGCTTTGTGGAATGCAACTCACGACTGTCTACATGGTGTCAAAACGCAACACAGGCGTTGAGTCTTGTACTCGGCACCCAGACAGCCGTGGTGGCGCAGGGGTAAGCGATCTTCGCAGATCAGTACCTAATAATAAGGTGAAGCCTTCGGCCTCGCGACGAAGAAGGCCGAGTTGCTGGTAGACTTCAAGATGCAGTCATCGAAGGAGGACAATTGTGGACGCTGATCAAATTCGCATCGTCACTTGTCTTGGTGTCGTTCTTCGCAGGTGTTATTGATTGAAGGTTGTTGGAGCTTGTCGACCCGCGAATTTGGACCCCACGCTGACGGCCCGCTGCTAGTCATCCTATCACGACCGCTCGGCGCATGAGCCAGAAACGTACCAAACAATGCACCTTGTCCATCAACGACGAGACACGATTGCGAGTTCAAGCCTGATTGAGGTGAGGAATTGCTCACGTCTTTCATCATTCTTCCCAAGAACGACGAATATCAACTCCGGTACCGGCAGCACGATGGAATGCGTCCCTGTAACGCACAATTTCCCGTGTCGCTTATCTCCCCGGCCGTGCAGCGTTACCTAGATTCAGTACCGTACCAGTCCAAGTGCCGAAACCCCGGGCAGCATCAGCACCGCCCTGGTCGCGCTCTGCGATGCCATCGTTGAGTCGCCGTAAGCAGCCGCAACAGGTGGAAGTACTCGGCTCTCTGCTGCACCTGCCGGACGACATACTCATCTTGATCTGCTCGCAATGTCGCATCGACGAGCTGTTCGCCTTGCGACTAACATGCGCAAAGACGCGAAACCTCATTAATGAGTATATCACTACCATTGCACCCTCAGTAGCGCGATCGACCTTTCCGCAAAGCGACCACCTCCTCGAGCGTTACGTGAATGTTCTACCGACGCTGGCATTTCGATTTCTGAAAGACCTCATACCAGAGCAGTTGGCAGCAATACTGGTAGATAGGCATCGCATCGCGGACGAGTGGCTCCAATCGCGTTATGGCATCCCCGCAGAAGACGGGTTTGGCGATGCACTGCGCGATCGAGTCGCCAGCGGGTGGCGCATCTTCGGGCAATTGACCAACATCTCACGCACCGAACACGCCTTGGCAGCAAGACAAACCTCAAGAACACCCACCGACCTCGCCAACAAGCTCTTTCGTCCCGCGCAGTTCAAGCTCGAAGCCGTAAAGCACACAGAGGACGTGATTCTACAAAAGCGCCTTGCCAACCTATTCCGCCTCAGCCACGAAGGCGCGCAAGACTACAAGCTCCTACTCACACTCCTGTCCTCTGCATTCAGCACGTCCATTTCGAACGTCGGCGACACCCACGAGCCCTGGCCCTTCGACTTCGGCAACGGCATCGACGGTCAACGCGCGTTGCGCAAGGGCAAAACATGGCTGTCATGGTACATACTCAGCGAAGGCCCGGATCTCTTCTGGCATCAATGGTGGAGTCTCCCTCATAACAACATACGTACACAAAACCACATCCGCGATCGCGCAATCCACGCATTCAGAAGCACACCAGAGAAGCTATCCAACCACCAGCGAACGCTTGCGCGCACGCTCCAAGACGCCGTGAACCACAAGGCGGCGATTGATTTTGAGTTCAGCGAATGGAGTCCGGTCCGGCATTTTGCGCGGTATGCGAAGCATAGGTTGCAGAGGAGAGAGGCGGGATTGCCGCCTGCAAGGGAGATACTCGGACATGTACCGTTTTTGGTGAATTTTAGGTGTCCGGAGGAGGTTGTGAGTAGGTATGAGGTGGTGGAGGCGGAGAAGAATGCGGGGAGGGCTGGGGTGGTGGTGCCTAGGTGATATCTTTGGACCTTCGTGACCAAGTACAGCAACGTTCTCTTGATGGTCACAGCTGTAGGTAAAAGACCCTCGGTAGGACGACGGTCCTCCGAGGCTATGAAGAGTAATCATACAAGCTAGCAGCCATGATCCACAACATGAAGATACTATTTTCAAAGTATACATGAGCTATCACTTACTCCAACCATCTTAGCATAAGGTTGTTGTAGTCATCGGCGCCTTGGTCAGCTCTTTGTAAGCCGTACATGTGAACGTGTATCGCACCGAAGCTTTTCGGACATGGCTTCCGGAGTGCAAGGCGTTCGGGAGACAGCCACAAAACGTAGCATGCATGCAACAATCACTATTCCCGGAGTTCGCGCAGCTTACTGCAAGGCTGCACATGTAGCAGCAGACAAGTCGTATGCGAATTCTCGAGGACTCGGACTGTACGCCAGCCTCGAAGCCTCAACGCTACAAGTGGAAATTGAAGGACATGTACACTGCAAGCGACAACAACTTCTTGCTTACTGCGCCGCTCGAGTAACTGGGCCGTCCTATCACACACACGGCGACAAGTACCAAACGAGCAAAACGTTTGCCCCGCGTTTCGCACCTGCGCGCCCGAGGGGTTTTCAAGCTGCGTGCTATTCGTCTACCGCACCCGAGGAAACGGACGAGGGAATGGCTCAGCCTCGAGGGGTGCAGATGTCGTTTGACATTGATCGCAACACCGCGTAGCAGGAAGCAGCAACCGCGGCAGAAGGACAGATGTGCAATGATGAAGCCAGTGAAGAAGCAGTAAATTGATAGAAATGGTCGACTACGGGCAAGGTAGATTACACGTGATGACAGGGGTGCTATATATAGGTTGAAGATCGTTCATGGATCACTAGCGGCGAGTCGGCGGGTGAGCCAGAGCAGATGCAACGCGACGCATGTACGAAGTATATACGCACCTCGACACCTCAGCACGCACATACTCACTCGCTCACCCACACCTACTCTCCTTAATGCCATGTTTCCGCGCCTCACAGGCAAGCGTCGAGCCGGCACCCCATCGCAATAACGCCGCTCCGGGTTCTGCCACGAGTGCAAACACCAAGGGATAAGCATGGTGGACGCAGACGACACACACCATTTGGCTATACGGACAGACGTCAGAGGCAAAGGCGTGACGTTTGATAGCAATGCACCGACTGCAGGCACGGCAACGGCTTCGCGCTCGCGCAACAGCTCCGTGAGCGACGACGACCAGGTCCACACGCACCTCTCGGCCTCGTCCATCGGGAACACAGACACCATTTCCTCCTCGGGCTTCTCGGGCCACTCGACCGCCATGACCTCGGCGACGACCTACGACGACCGGCCTGGTGCATCGAGCGCAACGGCAAAGTCGACGCATGCGCATCCCAGCCTCACGCTGCTCGAGCTGCTGTCGAACACGGCGTCGAGTTCTGCGCTGCCGGATAGCTTTGCATTCAATGTGTCGCGCAAGGGGAATTTCGTTGCGGTGTACTCGGCCTCGAATATCTGGCTGATCAAGACGGTGCAGTTGCCCAGGCTGTGGGCGCGGACACTGCAGGTGAAGAGGAGGCCTGTTGCAATCGACGTCACAGAGGACGGGTATTTGCTGGCCGTGCTGTCACGACCGTCGCAGGTGGATCTGTATGAAATCCATGGCGAGGGCGACAATCAGATCAAGAAGAGGCGGACTGTTATGTTGGTGCACGAGGCGACTTCGATTGTCATATCGCCTGATGCGCGTATCTTGATTACGGGGAACAAGTTTGGCATCGAGGTCATGGCAGTTGGGGCCGAGGCACCCGAGACGGCGCGCCGCACGCTCTCAGGACCGGCTGGCGATGCGCTCGAGTTTTCGGACGACGGACGAACGCTGCTTATAACTGGATACGCACGGAAGTCTGACGGATCTGCGTTGTTTGTGCTGCCTGGATTATATGACGGGCCGTTGACAGAGGCGGGCGAGCCAATACCACAGCCACCGGAAGCTGCGTGGACAGGGTCGGTGCTGTTTCCTGAGACGGCGAGGATAGCTCGACAGGCTACACTACTGCCAGATGCAGACACAGGCACGTTCAGCGAGCTGTTTGCCTTCAATGCTGAGGAAGACTCATGGGGCATATACGATATTGCATGCCAGCGTTTCACACAGCGAAAGATGTTCCTGCCTGATCACCAGCGGTGGACGCGCTCTGAGTTTGTGGATGATGCGATGCCGGCCGTGTCACCGAATGCTGATCTGGCGGCTGTTGCGCTGCGCATGCGCGGTACGACGAATATCTGGATTTACGAAGTGCCGGGATGGGACTACAAGCCGAGTGAAAAGGCGCAGATGCAGGCTCCTATCCAGCCATGCTTCTGCATACCCATCCCAAATGACGGTCCAGATACACTGCAAGAGATATGTGTCCTGCGATGGGTCAAACTAGACGCGAACATCCAGCGACTTTTGGCGGTAGGCAACTCGAGCAGCGTGCCAGACGAAAGCGATGTGCCAGGTGTTCCGCTTGGCTCGAAGGGTGTGGTTGTCATCCTTGACTTTGATAAGAGAAGGGGTCCTGGCGATGCTGCACCAATGCCTACCAAGCAAGAATATGATCTGGATCCTCTGTGTCCGGGCGAGATATTGCCAGAAGGCTCGATTGACTTTGAGCGAGAGGTAGAGCTTGTGCGGACGAGGACGAGAGTTCAGCGACAGGCACAAGACCGACGAGATGCAAACTCATCGCGACGGAATTCCAGAATTGGCACTACGCCTGTGCAATGGGCGAGGACGACTGCGGATCGCGCCCCTGTGCCATCGCCGCCAGTTGCGGATGAGGAGGAGTTGACGGCCGAAGAAGCTCAGGCAGCCTTCGAAGCGCCGTACGACAACCAGCAACCAAGGTCACAGATGTCATTAGCACGAGCAGCGACTGTCGCTGCTGTGTCGCCTGCCAATCGTCGACATCTTCGTGCGCTACCTTTCAGGCCACTCGAATACCGTCGTGCTGATGGACATCGCGAGCTACCACACGAGAGCGATGCCGACAATTGGGTACCACCACCTCCGGCATACACTGCGACCGCAGCAGCAGCTGGAAGCGTCAGTCTCAGTCATCCAAACGCACCGCCAGTTCCGCGACGGCAAGGCTCAACTCCCTCCATACCGCCCGTACCCGCTTTGCCTGCATCTATCAATCGCCCACAACTCGCGCCATCCACCCCATACCAGAATCGTGGTCAATCCATCTCCTCAATCGACCTGTCCACCCTGCCCCAACAAGACCGCGAACGAGAACGCAGACCATCCCTCCTGCACCCATCTACTTATCCAAGTCCCCAATCTTCGGCCTCAATCCGCCGCCGCAGTTCCGCAGCTCGCTCGCCACCACAAGAAGTCTCCGCACCACAGCATACATCGAATCGACCACCGTTAGCGCATCAGAACCACTCCTCCAGCTCGTCGATGTCGTTGAATCTGCTTCGTCGCCCATCTCTGCATCTGCGTCGCGCCGTCGAGAGCACGGTTGATTTACGTCCACCGCCAATGAGAGAGCCGGATTCGATGTCTGGGAGAAGGGGATCGGCGCCGGTGGTGCAGATACAAATGCCGAATCGCAGACCGATTTTCACGAGTCCGCCATATCACAACAATCCGGTTCAGCCAACCGCACTACCGGCACAAGGACCTATGTCCCCACAGCAGAATCGTAGAGGCATATTACCGCGCCTCGTCCCGCCTGAAACTCAGGTAGGAGCGCAAGGACAGAGATTCCCGATGAGTGCGCCGCCGAGAACGGAGCCGGTTTCCTTTGGCTATACTGCCCAGGCGCCGCAACAATTCTACAATCCAGCCTCGGCGGCTGTGCCGCCCAATGCAGGCGGCCGAGCGAGCCGAATGACTGTCAGAGATGGTGCGAGGACACCTGGTGGGGAGGAGAAGAGGAGGAGGAGGAAGATTGGGTGTGTTGTTATGTGAAGAAACATGCATCTCAAGGGAGAAGGTGTTTTCCTTTATTTTAAGCGATATGAGATTAGCGAAGAGTGATGTCGAGTATTCTTATATTCTTGGTTATATATACCCACCATGGTGTTTCTGGGCGTATGGCGTTGCTCCTACTCGCGTAGTTGAGCACGTTGGGATGGCATGATTTTGGATGCATACACTCGCTTTAGCAGAACAAGTAGATGGGCGGATTCAGATCCAATATCACCCTAGTAAAGAATTGACATATGGACTGAAGACACATATAGCTTCGTAAATGTGCCTACTGTAAGCCGCGGAAAGAAAGCCTAGCGCTGGTTGCACTTACCCCAGATATGCCGTTCGATGTCATTACCCGCTCGAATCGTACATCACGACGTCGAATGCAACTCCCGCATTCTGCAATTTCGACTCGCCAAAACTCATCAAAGCAACAACACCCAAAATTCGAAACACATCGTCGTACGCCAAAATCGCAAAACTAATTGCTAGCACCATTTCCATCTCTAATAAGACCTACCAGGGCATACGCATACACATACACACACCAACCCAACAAACCCATCCCGGCTTCCACCAACGCCCCGCGTCCCTACTTGCTTTTGCATCCCGTTTGTCCAATATGTCCCATCTCCCAACTCACTATGGCATGTCCTTCACGCCCACCATTCATGCCCAGATCCCTGCAAACATTGACCCCTCGCACGTCACTCTCTCGCGCCCTTTTGTCGTCGTAGTCACGGGCGCAGGCAAGGGCCTGGGCTGGCACATCTCCCTCGCATATGCCAAAGCCGGAGCATCGGCACTGAGTATAAGTAGCAGGACGATGGGGGACTTGGATGCTTTGGAGAAAGAGATACGGAAGGTGGCGAAGGGAGAGGTGGAGGTTTTGAAGACGGTGTGTGACGTGCAATCTGACGCCAGCGTCGCGCATCTCGAGCAACAAGTCCGCCAGGAATGGGGTCGTGTAGACGTCGTCATCGCCAACGCGGGGATTATTTCAAAGTATGTTGAGGGGGAGAAGACGAGCAGTTCTGGCGAGTCACAGGGAATGGAGAAGAGCAATTTGCCGATTGGGATTGTTGAAGATGCGGATTGGGCGAGGGTGGTGGATATCAATCTCCTGGGCGTGTGGCGCATTTCCAAGGCTTTCATGCCTCTTCTCACACAAACCACCGACGGACCACAGACACTCATCTGCAGCACAAGTCTAGCCGCGCATTCCATGGACAGCGCACTAACACCCATCGCATACAACGTGTCCAAAATCGCATGCAATCGACTAATCGAACACATTGCCAACGACCACGGGAAAGATGGGATATGCACCTATGCTTTGTACGTCCGACGCTTTCCCCTCCTTGCACTTCCCTTCCTCTCCATTCACTAACCCCACACAAGACATCCCGGCGCCGTCCTCACCCCGCAAACCCAGCACCATCAAGGCCCGGGCTGGGACATGTTGCTCAGCGACGACGAGGGGCTAGCAGGTGCGTTTTGCGTGTGGTTGAGTCGGGAGAAGAGGGGCTGGTTGAGTGGCAGGTATTTGAGTTGTAATTGGGATGTGGATGAATTGGAAGGTATGAAGAAGAGTATTGTCGACGGGAATAAGTTGAAATTTAGGATGGTCGTTTGAATGAGTGTGGTTTGTGTGCGGGAGGGAGGGAGAAGATGGTAGAGATGGCCAGCAATTTGATATGGGAAGACGGCAGAGAGGACGGAAGAATTGACAGGGAAGTGTGGACATGGAGATGTAGACGGGATGCTATATGGTATGGGGATGCAAGACGGGATAGAGATGCCCTTAGGATGGATTTTGGGACACATTTGAGTACATTAGTCGAGCACAGGACGAGACGAGAGGTAGAAAGAGTTCCATTAGTCCATCACAAGCATGACTTTTGTTCGCATCCGAGACGACAATGCTATGCAAGATTTAATCTCCATTCCATCCCACTAGATACACACATCCACCATACGGAACCAGTCAAAAGACAGCAATGGTATATACCCTAATGAACACCAGGATTATCCAGCGAAACGAAACCCAATGCAGTTCGCAATTCATGACATATAAACATTTCTAATTTTCAGCGGTGAAAAATGCTTACAACATGAAAGCGAATGCAGCAACGACACCAACGAGGCCGAGACCAGCCTGGAGCTGGGCAGCCGCGCCAGTGGTCTCTGGGAGAGTCGAGCTGCGGGTAGCAGTGCCCGAAACAGAGGGCTGGAGGCTAGCAGGGACGGACATGGACTTGGTGGGGTAAACGATGCTGGAGTTGCCAGCGGGGACACCAGTGCTGAGGACGATGGAGCTAGTCTTGGTGACAATGGTGGTGCTGTTGGCCTTGCTGGAAGGAGCAGGGCTGGAGACGGGGTATCCGGCCTTGGAGGAGGAAGAGGCCTTGCTGGACGGGACGGGGGTGCTGACGGGATAGCCGCCGCCGTATGGGGTGGAGCTGGCAGATGAGGCGACGTAGGCGTTGCACTCGGCGCCCTTGGAGATGCCGAACTGGGTCGAGTACTGGTACTGGCCGGTGATGTCGTCGATGAGCTGGAGGCCGTAGTGGGTAGTGTCGGCCTCGAGGGTGTTGGAGGGAGTCCAGACGAAAGAGCCGCTGTTGGGGATGCCGACAACGATGGTGGAGAGGGGAACGACGTTGGTCGAGGGGCCACGGAGCAGGACGAGCGAGACCGTGTTGGCGGTGGTTGGCTGCCAGGTGATGGTGAATGGCTTGCAGGCAGGGACAACCTGGTAGGGCTGTTAGCGTCGATCATGTTTCACAGCGCGTGCCTGGTGTTGCTGCAACAACATTGCGCGCGCATGACAACCGAGTAAATGCATACCTCGTTCAACGGGCGGGTGATGGGGTTGCCAGATGGGTTACCAACTGGGGTGTGCTGCGCGGCGACGAGGCCGGCGAAGAGGGCGACGATGGCGGTCTTGGAGAACATTTTGATGGTGGGTATTATGTGATTAACGGCTAGAAGCGCGTAGGTGATTATATAGTGGTGAGCGAGTGAGGCTGAGCTGAATGAACGACTGTGGTAAAGAAGGGCTGAAGAACGGACGTCTTCGTGTTGGAGTAAGCTGGCAGAGTAGAGGTGGGAGAAGAGTCAAAGGGCAGTTCTGTCAGTTATATCGATTTCCGGTCACAGCTGGGAGAAACGGCCCCTAAGCACAGGGCCGGCGTCCAATCTCCTTGCGCTCCACCCAACCCTGTTCCTGCGTTAGCCCGCCAGCTATGCCCAGACAACGCCGCAAACACTGAAATTGACCTCGCTACACCGAATCCAGCTTGCTAAATGCTGCCGAGCGAATAAGCTGCGGCGCAGGCAACTTAGAGTGCTCGTGTCCAAGGCGCCCGGCGTGTTCCAGCAGCATAAGGATCGCTTTCCCGGTCAGGTTGGCTCAAGGCACGGGCTATTCTGGGAGATTGCGAGCCGTTATTGAGGTGCGGACGCCTGAACATTCGCAAAGTTTCTCGTGTCTCCTGTCAGCCGGCGAGAATTGCGCTGTCACTGCAGGCACGTTTTCAGCGCGCGCAATTGCAAGCAGGCATTGGCCGTAGAACTGCAAAACCGCAATCAGCGAGGTAGTGAATGTTTCTCCAGATTCCTCGTAACTGTGGAGATGGATTGGCGCTGCTGTGCGCTGCTGAGCGGGTGCTTTCAGGTACAGCCGCACTGACTGCAGGGCCGTCTCGCCGCATGATCAGCGAAACATCGCAATGCAGCCGAGGCCTGTTCGCAAGCATCGTGAAGAGGATGCCGAAGTCCATTCCATCTAACAAAGAAATCTCCTCGCTGCAGTTTCGTTGAGTCGGCCCTCTCTTGCTGATGTTCGGTGCAGCAGCCGTGGGCGGTCGCGCGCTGTCTCGCCCAGCCCAGATCGCCAGTCGCTCCCGCGGACAGCCCGTTCTGGACAAGAAAAGGAGAGAGGGAAGCGGACCGACTGGGCCTAACCTTAGCAACGATCTTTTGTCGTATCGCATCCTGAATGTCGCACGATGTCACCGCCAGGCAAGCGAAGGTTCAGTGTGACTTTGCAGGCTGCCACGAGCTTTGCCGCTGACGAAATTGCACGTGTGTGTTTGGTAGATTTGGGCAGGTGCGAGCGGAAATTGGTGTGCAGGACGGCAGCCTCCCAGAGCGCCCTTTCCGTTCGCAGTTTTGATGACAAAAATTAACATCAGCTTTACACATCTGCATACCTCTGTAGAAGAAAAGCATTTTTGGATTTCACGATCACATTCAACCGGATTTTTGAGTATGACCAGACTATACATTGTACCTGCGTACCGTGTCGCAGCAAGCATTGCCCGCTCCCGACCACGTTACCGGTGCTACCGCTATGAACAACGACAAGATATGTATACAGCGGGCGACAAGAGTCAAGCCCATATAGCGAGCGAAACGCATCGGGGTATCTTCGAAGCGAAGCAAATTCGTTACATCGTTACTTTGGGCAAGGCGAGAAGAGGAGGTTTGGTAGAAGGTTAGGTCGAGCGAACGTGATGTGGTGGGAAGGTTCAAGAGTAGGGACATGGTTGACGTTGAGGCATTCAACCACACTGGCCGGGGTCTGTGGGAGTCAATCTGGAGTGTCTGAGAGGTCGGTTTGAAGGAGGACTTACACTTGCGACTCGTCAACGGCTGAGGGAAGAGGCCATTCGCCAACAGATCCTTCATATCCCACTCCGGCGCGCCTTCGGTCTTCCATGTCCAGAAGATCCAGCCTGCGGCCTTCTCATAGGCATCAAGCTGTGCCTCGATGAAGCGGCCGATGTTGTTCTTGTCAGCGCTTGACAGCGCAGCAACAGAGCCCGTCGACTTGCCGGTGCAGTCACCGATCTTGGACGAACCACTAAGTGTACCGTCGTAACGAGCGCCCTTGTTCTTGCCGTTAAGCCACTTGGCGCAGTCGGTAATACCGCCGGTCCACTCGCCAGCAATGGTATTCTTGCCAGTACTGGCCATCTGGTTGCCAAAGTCGCAGGCCATCTCGATGTGGCCGGAGAGGTCTTGTGAGACTTGGCCGTTGTCGAAGATTTCGTAGTGATGGGTGTCAAGGAGTAGGTTCCACATACCCGAGCCCCAACTACCCCAGGATGTTACGCCCTGGAACGCATCGTGGAAGGTGATTGCGACGTTGGAGTCCTTGAGGTTGCCCCAGCCGTCCATGTAGAATTGGCGGACGGTGTTCATGTCGAGGTTGGGGCCGAGAGGTTCGTTCAGGAGCTCGATGGCAGAAACGGCAGGGTGAGAGGCATGGTCATCACGGATCTTGTTGAGCACGTTTTTGGTGTGCTCGACAGAGTCGCCTTGTGTCCAGCCGACACTACCGTATTTGCCAGAGTTGTCGAAGCCGTTCTGCGACTCCGCAGCTGGGTTACGTCAGATGGTGAACCGGCAGCATGTTGTTCGTAATTACTTACCACCGTGCAGGTCGATCATCACCTTTAATTTAGCACCTGACGCCCAATCGAGCGCCTGACCCAACTTCTCATACGCGCCTTGAACGTACGGCTCGCCATCGCGAGGAAGGACGCTCCAGTAGCCAATTGGGATGCGGACATGGTTCAGTCCCGCCGCAGCTATTTGGTTAAAATCATCTTGGGTGATCCAAGAGTCCCAATGCGCTTGCAACTTTGACTTGGCGGCATCCTTGCCTAGTGATTGAGTGAGAGTGTACTCGTCCACGGCAGAATTGCCTTCAAAGATGGATGGGGTGATCCATGGTTCAAGAACAAACCAGCCGCCTGTGTTGACACCTCGGACTTTCTGGCCGCTGTAGTCGAAGGATGGGGCGCGCTTGATGGGTTTACTATGCGACTGTAAGCTTCAACTGTTCTCCGCAAGCTGCTACAATACTTACACTGGAGAAGCCGAGCTCAAGGCCAGCAGGCTCACAGCCGCAGCCAAGTATTGTCCGACCATGATTGTGGTTGTGGTATGTTACGCGCGATGTGTGTAGCTACCCGGTTGTCGCATTTATACAGGAATGCAGTATGGTAAACGAGGGCCAACAGTATCGTGGAGTTGCTCGAGGATTCTTCAAAACAACACTGTTGATCGAATTTTGCATTCCGGAGGATCAACACAGCTTATAACCAGCACTTCCAAGCCGCTTCTTTTGCCCCAGTATTCTAGCAGTCATGCTCGTTACCAGCACGCCGATGTTTCAAGGGCGATCATCATCTCTTTCGAGAAACTTTAGGAGCTACCCTTGTCTGGGGTACACTTTCTGCCAGCATAAAGGAGGCGGTGTCAAGGATGACAGCTCCAAGGCATCCAGTCGGCCCTTTGCGAGGCTGTACATCGTTACTTGACTCGGATGCCCTTCTTCGTTGGCAGCTTTGCGGATGACGCAGTAAGTGCCGGCAGGACGATATTCCCGGCGGTGACAGCTTCCATGTGCCAGCTGTTGTGCGTGTCTAACCGCACCAAGGTGCTGGACCGAGAGACCCTGAAAAGCAAGGCGAGTCAGATGGGCAAAGGGACTGGAATTCATGCAGGGAGGGCCAGGGTAGTATTCCAGGCACGCGAGTTTCATTCGACATGTTTGGGTGTGAGATGGTTGTGATTGGACGACTGTTTGATGCCAATGATGTGAGGATCGGCCAAAGTGCGACTCAAGACGGGAAGGCGTCAGCCACTGAGATCTTCTGAAAGTGCTCACGAGTCTAAAGGTCTTAAGTAAGCTTGTTGATCTTAGGTACCTTGTGCTGCCTGGGGTGCAGTCGTGAGAGTACATGCTCGTGCTGCGGATTTCGAAGCAGAAATAGGCACCACGCAGCTCGCCTAACGTGCGCAGTAGCATGCCTCATGAATCCTTCGTTATCTTCAACTGGTAACATGAAGATATCTGCCTCGCGGCTTTGCAAGGCGCAAATGCAATGTCGTCGGCGCGGCTCAAAGCTGCATTGCGGGGAAGCTTGCACTACAATCTTCAAACAGCATCTGATCTTCCATTATTACCGCCAGCCGCGATGGCGATGTACCATTCTGCCAAGCTTGATCCACCGCACACAACACATGCTCTGGAGTATCCACTTAGCTCATTAGTCTACCAAGCTCCGAGGGGGTGGTAATGCAAGGCGAATGATGATGGTGCCAACCCTCAGCTTGCCAGCACAATCGGCGAAAAAGTCTCTGGTCTCTAGGCTCGTGGCTGGATATTGTTGATCAGCCCTGCGACCCAAGTGTTTTGGTTGCCATGTTCCAAGTTGCAAGGATGATGACGAGGATTCTGGAAACACGGCAGAACAACACCCAACCGTGCTAAACATTGTATGTCATCATCATCGCCCCTTGCTCCGCATCAGCGAATTCCCGAACTAGCAACCCGCGACATCGGTCTCAGTCACGAGAGTTGCCACCCTTCATAACCGGTGGTGAGCTGAGAAGTCGAGGCGGCGTGGAAATAACGTCTGGCGGCGCGGAACTGGCGTTACATCATGATAGCTTGGACGATGCGGGGGAGCATTCCATGCCTCCATCGAGAAATCGAGGCCGTTAGTGCGTCACCGGGTACTCTGCCGCCCGATCTGACAACGGAATGTGACTTTGAAGAAACTTCTCGACCTCTCACGATGTTGAGATCGGCGTACTATACACCTCTGGCTTGCGAGCTGTCGTGCATCGTGAAATCAGCATTCAGATGTTGCAATGATCTGCTTGGCCTTGATCGACTGGTTTGGAGGTCGATTGTGGGGTAGAGGAAAGGACCGGAACATAGATGGTGGCAACTCGTGACTTTGGTCGTGTGGAGAGCTGGAGCTCATGTGGGCGAATGCTCAGGAGCATGTTATGAGGTATCCGTTGCGATTGGATGATTACACTACGCCTTCACGTGAATGGCTTGAGGAAGGTGCGAGCTGACGATGTCAGAAGCTTGTGGTTCCCGTGGAAATATTGCATCATCTTTGTTGTCTCCGAGTCTTACTCTTAGCGGACAGTTCTTGGTGTGATTGACTGTCCGACGAAGGTGCCTTGAGAGGCGGTAACTCCGTTGTGCCGTTGGAATGTTTTCAAGTGCAACTGACCTCCGAGCACGCTTGAGACGTGTAGGCCTAACGCACACGGAGGAAGTTTATATAGAGCGCGAGTAACAGCTGCGAAGAGATGATGTATGATGCACTTTATGGTTGGGTGGTGCAAGATCTGCCAGATTTCGTGAAGGTTGACAGAGGAAGACATATTGTCGGCAGCTGCTTGGTATAGCAAGAACGATTGCTTACGCTCCTGGCTCGTTCAGACGCCTGCCAAATTTGCGACACCATCGAGTACTTGAAGTTGCACGCGAGAGACTACTATGTGCGAGCAAATATCGAATCCTTAAGAGATCCAGAATGAATCCTATGTGCAGCCACATGAAGTAAGCTATCGACCTTGGTTTGGGCAAGAGAGTTGCCTTGCTGCATTCAGATACTTGACATGGGAATACTTCAGATGAGACAGAGAAGGCTGCGTGTATGCACTATACACTCTTCATTCTGAAACAAGTTCGCACGCCGAGCTTGTGGGAATTTGGGAGTCTGGTGGTTGTGTATGCTGGTGATGGGGCGATGGAAGATTACACACCGGCGACGCGGAAATGTTTCGCAGGCGCTGTTCCGTGCTTGGGTGCTCTAACGTATCGAACCTTGGTGACTAAGAAAGGGTTTTGCTCATCTTCGTCTACAAGTCGATTTCATGGCAATGAAAAGGTTGATTGTACATACCAGTAACCGGGCGCTGCGCAAAGAAAAACCCGCGGCGCAGTTTCTATTCTCATGTTCCTCTTGGGCGGAAGCTGCGACGCCTTGTTCACGGGAAAGGGAAGGTGCGGCTCGAGCGCCTGATGAGTTAAGCGCCCGCTGTCATCTCAGCTTTGGAAAGACTGCCCAAAGATACAGAACGCAACGCTGAATACATTACGGTGAGCTCCACACCTCTCTTATCGTCCAGCACAGCGTCCACCTGTCGCCAAACCTCTGTGTCCGCGTCACTTTACATCTCGCTCGTTCCAGAACATGTCGCGATTCGCCTCTGCACCTCACCATGCTGATCGTGGTCGCAGTGAGCTGTCGCAATGGGTCGACACGCCAACCCAGACATCAGACGCGCCTTCGTAGAGTTCCAAGATGAGACCACGCCCTCGAAATGTAATAAAGTGCGCTGCCAGCACTGCGGCTATGTGCGCGCAAAGAACACCACGCGTCAGATTGAGCACCTTCAGGAGTGCCAGGCCTACCTCAATTCGCCCGATGCGCAAGTCCACGTCACCCAGTCGCAGCAGCAGAATGGAGGATCCATCGATCCGACCATGTCGTCGCAACCTCCCAGCCAAATTTTGAGCGGACAGGCGCCGAACCCAAACCTGCAAGTGCATCGTCGTGGCCCGAATACGAAGCGTGCGCGCGATGGCCAGCCCATTGCGCCAAATTTGCCTATACATCCCCACCAGGCCCCGAGTCTGACTGCGCATCTGCTCGCGACAACCTCGAGCCAGTTCACACAGGCAACGCAGCAGCCATTTCTCTCGCATGCAGGCTGTGGTTCCCTGGCTGCTGGCCCATTGTCGCAATGGCTTGTGCAGGATGGCCATTATCAGAGGGGTTACATTCGCTTCATTGGACAACTGCTGGGGAAGATCCGCCTTCCGCAGACGCAAAACTCGCAATTCCATCCCATGTTTAGAACCATGGACTTGTTGATATCGGCGCTGAATAACATGCGACGTGAAATGCAATTCTTCGAGATCACAGCAACCAAGTACGGACTCGTGCTGGGTCAGGAAGGCCCAACACCCATAACAAGAGGATTGCTTGACCTGTTTACGAGCGCGAGTGGCTCAAGTGCTAGTCTCTTAGAAGGCATGGTCGTGCTGTGGGGCACTGAACATGTACGGCTACCACATTTTTGATATTGTTGTCCACTCACACTTTACAGTGCTATCGCTCTGCCTGGCAGTACGCCTCCTCCTTCAGCAACTCCATGTCTACTCCGTCCTCCGATTCTCACATCATCGCCCTGCATCAAGCGCTCATCCCAAACTGGACATCGCCCGCCTTCTCCAAGTTTGTCGACGCCACCCGCGCCCTCGTCGACGAGCTCGCGAACATCACAACCACTCGCGACGGCAAGGAAGAAATGGTGCGCTGCGAGGAGATCTTTCGGCAAATATGCTGGTTGGAGGAACGCTTTTGGCCCGACGTTGACGGCATGGGTGAGGAAGACGAGACCGCAAGGTTAGGTCCTCCTGCTCTAGGAGGGCTGGACGGCACCACGTTCACTGGGCCCATGAACCAGAACATGACGCCTCTAAACAGCAACAGTCTGACTGGTCAAATGAGTGGGCAAATGAGCGGCCAGATCAACAGCAATGGCATGAATGGGCAGATGAATGGACCCATGAGCAACGGCATGAATGGACCAAATCTGAACGGTAATATGAATAATGCCCAGATGAATGGCAACGACAGCACGCCTGATTCGAATGGGCCCAGCAATTTCGGCCAAATGGGCCAAATGACCCAAAGCTCGTAGAACGATGGAAGTCGAGATGGGAACAAGGAGATCTTAGAGAGCGTTTGCGCCTAACGGCAAACTGCCTTACCCGTGACCGACTCCGGCCTTTAGCCTCAGCGTCTGGAGCAACGGTTGAGAAAGCAGAGTGTTTTGTGCTTTGAGATGCATCGCTTCAGAGCGTAGACATGAAGGTCTACGCATCATCTCTTATAGAAGGGCAAGGAGAGGTCCTGAGGACATTTGTGGGGATACCCAGGTGTACTTGGCGCAAGAGATTTGGACTATGGCCATTGGCGGTAGATACTTTGAAAAGGCGTGAATCCTAAATTCCATCATTCGATTGTTTTCGACGTGAGAGCTATAAGCAAGCAAGACTTCCCTCATGCCTCGTGCCATATCGGCACATCATCGAGAGATCCCGTCGACCCACACAGCGCGAGGAGAACGGGGCTCAACGCTGTTCTACGAGCTCTCAAGCGGACTCATCTTGACCTTGACATCATGCGGCCACACGAACCACTGCCTGTGCAGATCCCATTCCTTGTTCGGATCCTCAAGATTGATCTGTACACATGTCAGCCACCATACTCACAATCTTGTCACCACCGTTCAGCACAGACAAAGTTCGTCCCTTTCTTTCTTCTCGCCGTCCTATACGTTCGCAGAAGAAAAATTCACAACTTACCTCATACCTCCCAAACACACTAGCAACAACCTTATAAACCTCGACCAACGCCAACGGCCTCCCAAGACAAATCCTGTTTCCCCCTCCAAAACTCATATCCGCCTCCCTCATCCCCTTCAACCGTGCTTCAAACTCCTCCTTCCCCTCTTCCTTACCTTGTAACCACCGCTCAGGGCTAAACTCGTCTGGCTTCGCGCCAAACACGCTCTCCTTATAATGCACGACCCACGGGTTCACGCCGACAATCGTGCCTGGTGGTAAGACGGTGCCGTTAGGTAAAGTCAGACCCGTAGAGGGAACGACTCGCTCGAAAATGTGCCCCACGACGGGGTGCATGCGTAGGCCCTCTTTTATGCAGGCGTCGAGGTAGGGCAGTTTTTCAAGAGAAGTGTACGGTGGCGGGTAGGGGAGGGCGGAGGAGCGGAGTTCGTGCACAAGAAGGGCTTTTGCCCGAGGCGTTTTGAGAATGTGGTAGAATATACCTTTTATGACGATGGCGAGGGTGTCGGCGCCGCCGAGGATCTTTGGAGGGGGATTAGTGCGATTTCCAGGGATGACTGGAGGATCTTCGTGGTGCATCTGGGAGACATGGTGGTGATGCATGTGACTTACGTTGATGATCATGTACCCAATGACTTCATTATCGGTGACGAGGTCGGGATATTCTTTCTTTGCTTCTAGGAAACCGTTGAGGAAGTCCTTCTTGCCTTTGCCGAGCTCGGGGTTCTGCATGCGCTCCATGTAGCGTTCGACAGCGGCGCCAGCGGCAACTGAGAAGTCGTCGAATTTGTAGAGAGATCGCGGCCATTTGGGGTTCTTGCCGAGCCATTTGTCGAGAGCTGGTATTTGACCGACCTTCATGCAATTAGTATCTGAACAGATGAGATGTATACTAGACGTTGCTTACCACTGAGAAATACCGCATCACTCTTTCAGCAGTTCCCAGCATATCGCCAACATCCTGGCCCTGCTCCATGAAACCCATGCGCTTGCTCCATGTCATATGACCAAGAAAGTCCCATGCGAAGAACGAGATCCAGTCCGCGATGTCACAGGTCTTGCCTTCGTTTGCTTCATCCATGTACCTGGACTCTAGCTCCGAGCACAATGTTCGGATATCATCGTTCATGAGAGTCTCCAGCTGAAGGGCATTTTGGAGGTTGTACAACTTCTGAACAGGTTTGACGCCTTTGGCGTGGTACTCATTGCTCCTTGTGCTGAAGATGTTCTGGATAATGTGGCCGTCTTGAAGTGCGTCGTTGACGGACTTTGCACCAATTAGTATATGTTGTCCGCGTTTCGAAAGGGTAGACTCTTACATAGTAGTCGCTCTGAGGAAGTGTTAGTAGACTCACTCATTAGCTCAGATTTATAGCTCACCTTCACGAACGTGCCGCGTGCATTGTAGATAGTCTTGATCAGACTGGTGTCCGCCAGACTTACAGTCGTTGGCCCAAGTCGGACCACATCGCCATACTTGTCGTGAAGCTTCTTCTGGGTCTCAATATGGGTCTGTCCATAGTGATTGAGGAACCGCCAGATGTTTGAGAACTTGGCTAGGAAAGGCCCAGGGATCTGTTTGAGTGGAGACCGCAGATATGTCAAGATGTATTGTGTAAGGACAAGGATAGTTCCCAGGCCAATGGCTTTTGCTATCAACCCGGCCAAAGCCATTGTATGACCTGGTGTTCCTGCAGTGAGTTCCAGGAAGAGAAATCAATATGACAGAAGAAACCTGGAGGGGCAGCGATGAAGACCCCGAAATACTACCGTGTGCACGGCTCCTGGTTGCTTACAGGGTAAAGAACGTGCTTTAGGATTATATCTCCTGCACCTTGTTACGTCGGGAAGGATTCAACTTACCAAATCTGGTTGTGTCCTGTCCTTGGCCGCATTGCTCGGGATCACTATCGTACGTCCTTGGAGGCCTCTAATTGCTTTTCTTGTTAAGACTGCTTCACTATTGCTATCGCGCTTGTGTCTATTGGTTATCTCGTCGGCTTGAAAGCCACCAGGGAGCGGCCAAGTGCGCAGTACCAGACTGTCGGGTGCAGAGGCGAACTCAAGCCCTGCAGATTTGACAGGGTCTAAAGGCGCAGGTTTCATGTGCCATTGGGACAAACGGACTGGTCTCGACACCATTAGCCCGTGGGTGCAGATCACAAGCTGAAGGGGTGCTCCCGAAGGTCATGCCGCAATCGGCATGACG
Source organism: Setomelanomma holmii (assembly GCA_010015745.1). Taxonomy (NCBI): domain Eukaryota; kingdom Fungi; phylum Ascomycota; class Dothideomycetes; order Pleosporales; family Phaeosphaeriaceae; genus Setomelanomma; species Setomelanomma holmii. The sequence goes on from ML978200.1 coordinate 172,754, forward strand.
AGCGACTGAATTGCGATGCCGACACGCGCTTAACGTTTCTTTTCCGTTGTTTGTGCCAACGCCCAAGTTACCACCTTTGTCGGATGGATGCACGCGAAATAGGTTGCATAACCCATTGCGGTGGTTAGTTTGGCGATGAAGCGGGGAATTGGGAGTGGAGGAGCTAATTGATCGATGCTCACCTCGCTTGGCTGCTAGCACGTGGACTAACCTTGAAAGCGAAATAGCGCCACGGTCAAACCCAATTGGCAGCGCAAGCAACGGCCCGTGACGGACGGCCCCTCTACAAACGTCTTTCTGTACCACCTTTGATGTTCGCTCATGGTTCATATGGTCTTTCCTCGACGCTTTGCTCATGACGAATTGCTACGTGGGCCTGGGGTCCGAGATGGACCTGCGAGCGAGATGCGGTGAAAAAGGTACTCACAGCATGAGTCCACTCTCAGTCCCAGGTCATCACTTCGACCTTGCAAGGACCCCAGGAGCTAACAGCCACTCTAGACCTAAGTGGTACCTCACGGCAACGGCTCGCTCCCGTGTCCCCCACTGGCCATGTCAGATCAGTCTGCTCATTTGTTCGTTTGTGCTCGAGCAGAACACGACCTCACGAATGACGAGCGAAACAGAGGCGATGGCGTGGCCTTGCTCTGGAACTGAACGCCAAGACTCTGTCGCACATGGGACTGTTCGATGTGCACCAATCGCTATATCAACGTGCGTTGAGACGCCCTTAAAGCCCAACGATAATGGGCGGAGCTAAAATCGGTCAGTAGACCCAATCGTGGATCCCTGGTCGCTTCTGGTGGTAGTTTGGGTATGAAGAAGCACCGCGGACGACAAGAGTCCTTGTTATCTGAATCACGCCCCGGGCATGGGGCACGCGTAAAGCATGCAGATTAAAAACTACCGACGCAGGCTGCGATAGAGAAGGTTAGCTTAAGTGCTTAGAGCGCCGCTTCTGCAGGGGAGCATCTTATCACACAGCCTCTCCGCATGGCGATTTAGCTTTCTGTTGTCTCACGACTCACAAGGGCAGCATGCTTCCTAGCACAACGGGGAAAGCGATATCGCATCCGAGCTCATGGATCATTCCGTTTGCATGGCCATGACCCAAACAACATGCGTGGCTTCGTCAACAGCACAAGAACGGAACAAGACGATACCATGCTCGGTGATGCGTCCCTGTCCAGGGTCGGAATCTGCTCCGAGGGGCTTTCTATGGACGATCTCATTTTGTCGCAGCTCTGCCTCAACACTGGGCTAGTATGGAAGGGGAAAAGCGTGGAAGAAAAAGCATTTCTCCGACGCATCTAACGCCTGAACGCAAGACCGTGCAGCCTTCAAGCCTCGTTCACCAGGTTGTTCCCTTCTCGCTTGGGATTTGGGCACTCCTTTTGACATGACAGTGCCCGTGGGGTTGCGGCTCACATCCTTCCAACTGCTCTTGGCCTCGGACGCGTTGCGGATGCCTGGACCTCAACCAGCATGGATTCTCGCGGAGACAAAAGAAATAGCACGCATTAACCTAGCCGATCGCCCAATCTCGTTTTGACCCTCCGTTTGTCACTTTGGATTTGAAGACGGATGTGCTCTTGCTCGTTTCCATCCCGTTCCCTCCTTCAGACCCACTTCATGCTTGCGACGGCCTTATCAAGTCACGGCAACCTTCGACACTGAGAGCTTGTGAAGCTACCACGAGTCAGCCTGGATCCTCTCGCAGTCTTTACGCTCCGGATTTCTGCGCATTGCTAGCCCGTCAGAGAAGGGGTGGACTGGCCGCAACCATTGTCGCTTCCAGGTTTCCCAGCGTCCGGTGATTTACGATTCTACATTGTCTCAGTCATTGTCAACATGGGTAGACCATCAGACTTTGCGAGCATACTCAATGGAGTCATGTGGTTTCAAGTCGTACTGGCCACTGTCTTCATTGCCTTGCGCCTATACACCAGACACTACATCATACGGAACATCGGTTGGGATGACGTCTTGACCGTCGTGAACTTGGTACGTACCTTTCGACATTACTGTCTTACCCAGAATCTGAAATTTGACCTGTTCGCTGACATGTAACAGATCACGTTGATTGGTTATGTTGGATGCATTTCAGTTGGCATTACACATGGTGTTGGCCGCAAGACGGCAGACATTGTTCGCCTCGAGCTCGACTACTCCCAGGCCATCATGTGGGAAGCCATTGGTCAAGGCATCTGCATCATGGGGATTGCGGCATCCAAAGGCTCTGTGGCTCTCTTCTTGCTGCGTATCGTACTGAAGAGGTGGCATGTCGCACTTCTATGGTTCTGCATCGTCAGCACAACTGCAATGTGTATAATCACAACGACTTTGTTGTACATGCAGTGCAAACCGACCGCATTCCTGTGGGATCACACGATCGAAGGAGGCTACTGCTGGCTGAATTTCACACTAGTTGGGCTCACTATGGGTGGTACGTACTAAATTCGCCGTCTGTTCAAAATCAGGGCTGATGGTTTGTCTAGCTTGGTCTGCTGCAATGGACTTTGTCCTTGCCATCCTTCGTAAGTTGGCACACTCTTACTGTCGTCCTATGATACACCGTGACTAATTCTTTGCAGCTTGGCACGTCGTCATGGGTTTAAACATGAAGCGAAAGGAGAAGTTTACGATTGCTTGTGGCCTCAGTCTAGGCGTGTTCGCCGGAGCTTGCTCAATCGTCCGCACCATTGAGCTCCAGTCGCTCTCGTCGATGGAAAACTACGTATACGACACCTCTAGCATGCTTCTTTGGTCGTCATCCGAGGTCTGCTTGACCATCGTTTGCGCATGCATTCCGGTCCTCCGACCGCTCTACGTTCGCATCGCATATGGTTCCCGTGGCGACTCGTCAGGACAGAAATCATATCCTCTGCACGACAACTCCACTTCGAAGAGGAGCCGTGGTCTGGACGGCAGCCAACCGAACAATAAGATTTACATGGGTCCAGACGAAAGCATATTACAGACGACCGTCAGGATGGGCAGCGATACAGCGAGTGAGGAGTCGATATTGAGGGAACACAACGAGCAAAAATACGGCGCGGATGGTCAGCCATGGGATAGTGGCATCAAGAGGACGAGGGACATCAAAGTCACCACCACGGTTACGTCGAAAGAAGAGGAAGTATGAAGAACAAAGGAAGCTATCCAAGTCGAACTTAAGAACGGTCGAAAAGCATATTAGCGGATCACAAGACTTCGATGTCACATGTTTACAAAGCATAGAAGGTAGATCGTAGGATCAATGAAAGTATACCCACGAAAGCTCAGTCGCATTATTGAGGCTGCTACGAATACCATCCATAGCTCCGCACGAGAACGTTGGTCACGATACCCCACCTTCGCTCTTGCCTGCAATATGGCGACATCCTGCCCAATTGACATTCAACAACCACTGCCCACACGCACAGGAAGTGCAGTCTGCTCACCTACTTGCTCACTTGTCTTGTATGCTTCGTCTCATCAGGGGTTGCCGACTATAACTGAGCAGATGAGGTTAGACCAAACGCTAGCACAAGACCGAATTCACCCTTTCCTTCCTCCGAACGTCCGGCGCCCTCCTCACATCAACATCAATATCCTTAAATGTGAAAGTTCGTGCCCAATTCAAGAATGCAAAGCGCCCGAATATTGTTCGTCTATGCAGCACAGCACTAACGCCGCCATATTGAGTTCCGTGAGGCAGCAAAACACACCTCCACGATTGCGGATGTTGCGATGAACAGCACGATATTCAAACCTTGTAATCAGTCGCCCTCAATCACCTAAAATAGAGACTTTCCGTAAGCAATTAACGATCGCCAACGATCTTGCTGAGTTTGGACCCAGTGTGCCTGCATGAAGAGATATTACAGGCTGCCAAACTAGCCTGTTGCACGGATGTGCCGGCAGGGAACGTGGTATGGACTTCATATCTAGATTTCTCCTCCCGCTGTCAGATCGGATGAACCTCCTGTAAGAGCTTCCATAGCACTGAGCTTCTTCGTGTTGAGGGCCCTAAGTCAAGCGTTGATGACAACTGTAACGGTACGGAGGGGGAGGACTGCGTTTAATTGACTATCTGAGGTGGGCAGAACTGCTTATATACATGGCCGTACATGAGCGATCCCAACTCGTACTAGGGTGGATCTGGGCAAGGCCCAAACCGTTACAACAACGATACGTCCAAGAGCGCCAAGCAGACAGGATCGTCAGGGAATCGCAAGCATGGAGGACACTTACCAACACAAGGAAACCCAAGACGTGTCTTCTGCTGGCTTATACTCGTTGCGGCGGAACATGGAGATCATCATTGATCCTGGAGCCGCGTACAAAGGTTATTGCGTACGCTTCTACTAAGCGCCTCCGTCTCAAGTTGATATCTGTAACCAGGTCCTTGGAAATCGAAAGCTGGCGTAGCATTCTTCCAGGAGGTAAAACGGTTTCGATAATCATTGCGGCACATGCGACCCAAAGATTGGGCACTACGGGACTCCATGATCCGTGGAGGAGGAAATGTTGCGCCCTTTGATGTCTACGATTTCGTTCCAGGCCCTCCAGAGGTGCGATCGATTGAGCAGACATACCATCAACGATTTGGAGGCATGGCGATGTTGGACGATCCGAACGTCATACCTTCCTTCCCGTCCGCCGCAGCGCAGCACAATGCTCGCTCCTTCGTCGCAACCACCTTCTTTCTCCATATCATCGCACTCGTCGCTGTTGGTGGCAGCATATGGTAGCGTTCATATCCATTTATCACATAAATTTGGAGGACTACATCTGTTTAGTAGCATATGTGAGTGGATGCTGGCATTGAACCGAAGTCACAAGTATTGACGAAATTAATTTACCAGGTCTTTATCGTTGTCAGCTCGGCCTCGCTCCTCGCGGCTGTCCCCTACACCTTCAGGCATGATACAGATGCGGTGTATCTCTCCGATGTGGAAAAGTGCTTGAAGTATGCCGTGGTGGCCGAACCGCTCTGGGCATGGTCAATGGCTACCATCAAGATATCCTTCGCGCTCATACTTTTGAGGATCGAGCAAGCACGGCGCTGGCGCCACTTTCTCTGGGCAATGATTGTCATACTGGTTTTCGTCGGTCTAATCAACACAATCACGATTTGCCTACGATGTGTTCCTCTTTACAAAGCTTAGGATGTTGTCGGTGCGATGCCTGGAACATGCTGGAACATGCTGGAGGAGGGGAGCGCAGACCGTCAGCACGGTCGGCGTATCTGTGGTCAACATAATCACTGACTTTATCTTCGTATTGCTGCCGATTCCATTTCTGCGCAAGATTCAACGGCCAATGCGCGAGCACATTGTCGTTAGAATACTGATGGGCCTTAGCATCTTCGCAGGCATTGCTTCTATCGTCAGAACTAGCGTTGCCGCACGATTCGGATGCACTGGCGACGTGGTCAATGAAAGCCTGCAGATTGGCATGTGGACGGTCATCGAAGAGCTCATTGGTATCATAGTCATATGTGTACCATGCTTGCACGCGCCGTTCCAACACGCTGTCCAGATCTTCACCCGGACAGCAGAACGTATGCGACGACATGGTGAGTCTCGTTGCTACGGCCGCACGCTTGAGTCCAACGAGACGCAGCCGGAGGAGAGCTGCAGTAGAAGTAGATTGACAAACACGTTGGAAAGAAGTAACGCTGCTCGTTTCAAGCTTGAATGGCTGCGGCCTGGTTCGGAATTATCACAAGAGGATATAGTCCAGAAGCCGTGCGAGATCTGGTGCACGAAGGAAGGGATGGTCGATCATGATCGGCTAAGTCGAACGCCATCATATGACAGGCAACGTAACGGGGCTGATGCTACCTGGGTGGACCAACGTTTTTCCTTGAAAGAGCTCGAGATGGGTCGCGCGATGTAAGAGTTGATGGGGAAAGTCATGGTATGCGCAATGAGTTGTATCCAAGTTGCATCAACCACACGAACATCGCCTTCCGCAAGATCACTAACCTCCCTGCCTTCAACTCCATCCATTTTGATCTCAGCAACAATGGTCGACCGAACATAAGCATGGTCCACAAGTGGGTCGATTGTTCAGAGTTCAAAGTTCAGATGGCCATGTCAGGAGTCGCAAAGCATGTGCAGCCCGCACCAGGACATGATCTAGCTCTGGCATATGGACCTTCCAACGCTCGTAATCACAAAGGCTGAGCAAACGACCTGAGCTATGGCGTGCTGCGGGTAGATAAGGCGGGGAAGACGCTGTGAAGTCGCTCGGTGTCGGCCAAGGTGCATCTTGGTCTTATATACCTGTCACTCAGCTCTCCACTAGAGACCACCTTTATACCTGCGTTTTGGGAACCATACTTGTCACCAAATAAGACCGTTCGATCTTGGGGACTTGAAAAGGGGCATGACGTACTCTTGTGCAGCTCTCATTCACTTTCACTTGCTCGGTCTTGGCACTGCTTCTCGTGATCTTGATACCCCACCCGCCCTCACTTCCACTTCCAAATCTCTGGAACCGATCATCCTCGCTTCAAACTACCGTAGACTCCAAGATGGACGACAACGGAAACAGTAGACGCCGACAGCAGAGCACTGCTCGCAAGACCCCCGCGACACCGAAATAGCCTCCCGGACACTCACCACAAGACCAGCATCAGTCGCCACACGAGCAGGTACAGCAGCAGCAACAGGAATCTGGGAGTCCACAAGCAGGAGACCAGCACCGAAGGACTATCGGCCAGGACCTACAGTTCGCGGCGCGGATGGCCAGCCGTCGCTATGCCGCTAGAGGTCGTGCCGACTCTGCACGCTCGGTGAGTAATATACGCGACAAGAGGAATAACAGCTCACTGAGAGACTCTAGTCGAGCGGTTTGCGACGGCAATCGCAAATCGCGCAAGATGTGACTTCGCCAAGTGGGAGTATGCAGCCTCCGCCTACACCTCGAGCGTTCGCTCACGCTCCCCTGACTGCACCACCGCGAACACCTTCTGCCGTCGTGAGTATTGTTTTAGTTTCCCTCAAGCTTGCGTGTTGCCTAACCACATAGCAGGGTACGCGAGAAATGTCTCCACCGACAAGCTTTGCGCAGCAGCCCTCCTTGGAGGAGAATGGATTGCGTTCAATTTACGCTACCTTCCCGTGGATACAGCCAGCGAACGCGATGCTCTCGATACCAGCAAAAGATTCCGCCACCATGACCGAGATGTCGCCAGCAGATGATCCATCCAGGGCAGGACAATCCATGCAGAATGGCTCTACCAACAGCAATGGCTACCTGCAGCCTCCGGTAGTTCAATCGCCACACCAGCATCCGAATCTGTATCAAGCTCCTTCAAGTCAACACACGATAGGCCAACAGATGGGTCGTCGGCGGGGCCAGCCTCTGCTGTCGTTTCCCACGAACCCGCAAGATCATGCCAGGAATCAAGGTAGCCCAACGTTTGCACCACAACTTCTGCGCAAAGTATCGCAATCGATGTTGGCAGCAAATACCCCAGTCTTACAGCAGCTGGCAGTTCAGCATCTTCGAGGCTCGCAAGGTCAAGGAGAGCAACACTCAGCGGCGCAGGCTCGTCGGCCGCGCTACCAACCTGCGCCCCTCGATATCCCAAGGAGGCACTCCGCAACTCACCAAGATGCCCTCAATTATCTCAACCGCCCCATCTGGCGTCCGTACTCCAAGGACCATGGTGTGCCCAAGACTGCCGAAGACCGACTTCCGTATGTCAAGCGAATATACGACTCCATGGTTCACATCAACGAGATTCTCGACTGGAATGACTTCCAACAAGATGCAAGGCGCTTTCATACCAACAACATATGGGGCGCCAATCCGCAACTCATCGAGGCGATTGCACACCAAATCGTCGATACCTGCATCCGCATCCACACATACGGAGTCACGGGTGCGGCGCTTGCATGTGTACCAGCGTACCAGGTCCAGACCACACGCGACCTGACCTTCACTTTCGTTGAGCGCATTTACTGGATGTCGATTCTCCTGCGCCAATTCAAGTTCAACGCCAATCTGGCCATGCAGCAAGACCTAATCGAAGTTTATCTCTCGCGCATATGGTCAACTCTTCTGGAGAAGCCCGAGTTTGTGAAGTGGTGGAAGTCATTGAGCGATGCAGAGAAGGATCGGTATTGGAGGGTATATCCGTTCGAGGATGTGCCGGGCAAGCCGATGACTGAGGCGGAGAAGGCCCATTACGCGAAGCTGGCACAGCAGGAAGATCAGCAGCGTGCACAGCTAAGGCAGACGCGTGCTATGCCTCAGCAAGCTCAGGATGGCCCGAAACGACCTTCGCAAGCTATTGAAGAACCCGAGGCTGGGCCACCGAGCAAGCATCCGGTCACGGAGGAGCACACGGAGTCTGACAAGCTTGCTGGAGAATCTGATGACCAAGGACTGAAGCCACACGAGATGGAGGCTGATGAGAGGGGTGATTTCGATCATTTGTTTGAGTACGGATCAGATGACGGATGTCAAGACGCGTATAGGGATGCCGAATGCGAACCGGATGACCAATCTGAGGAGGAGCAAACTACATCTTAGATTGACCTTGGTGATAGTCAGAGCATTGCACAGTCGGAAAACATGTACATGATGGTTAGCATAGATCATCAGGGTGGCTACAATGATCTGTCGAACGCAATTGATTGTCCATGTCATTTATGTAGCTCTCTGAGCTTGCTCATTGTAGCAATTGTGTGTGCTCCCAACTTCGTCGTCAGCTGTCAAGTAAGGATTGTGTTCGTGATGCCCAAGCAATGTTGAGCAAATGCTTTTTAGCAAAACCACGAGTGCAACAGCAAGTACATACCCCTAGTATATGTTCCAGCATCTCTCAAGCTCGCATTTCTAACCTCTTGACTTGTCGTGCTCTATTCAGTGCTTATTTCCTTAACCCAGGAGCCGTGTGGCGATGTATAGCTCTCCATGATCTTGTATATCAACCACCAAAACTTCATCGGCGGGAGTGAAAACTCAGCTCGTCAACCAGGAGTGAAAGCTCACCTCGCCTTGCTGCTGAGACATACTATATCACGCTTTCACGATGACCTCGAGTTCTTGGCAACGCGCCTGCCCACCATACAGGGGCATTAGAATCCGCTCATTAGGTGTTCAGTCCTTTCGTATACCCTCAAGTCATTCAACCGTTCAACTCGACCGATATAGTCGTAATGAGTAGCCAAGACAAAGGCAAGGACTGTATGGCCTATTCAGGCGAGGAACCCACCGAGGATGAGAGTGCGGGTGAGCTGATCGGGTCAATGTCTACTTCTGAGGACGATTCTGTAAGCATTTGTTCGAAGGTGCTGAAATTGTGGTAGCACTCGCTGATGCAGTGTAGGTCAGTTCTTGGTTGCCTGGAACATTGACTGCGACTGCGACAGTGCCTTCCACTTCTTTTAAAACCCCGACTACCGCAGCGGTAATTATTGGGGCTCCATCTTGTCGGAAGCTTTAGCTGAGTAGTCTATATGTAACCACGTGGCTAAAGTCACATGATATCCTATTGTAGTAGGCACTGCCCTGTGGGCAAGTGCACTTACCTCTGAGCTGAGAGCTCCTGTAACACAAACATCACAACACGACAACAAATAGCAATACAATCGTTGATCACAGCCTCCGACCGACACTGCTCACGCAGTTACACTATAGGTCGAAGAAGCCCGCCCCGAGTTGACTGAACGAACTCCGTATGATCCTCCTCTGTCCTCGAATCAAGGCTATGAATGTGTACCGCTGGAAGGGCATGTCGAGACTAGTGATTCGTCGAGCTTGACTGACTGAATTTGATACGCCGATAGCACACGTTCGGGTGCGCCAGGTTTCGGTGTACTGCGATCCGGCCCTGTTCCTCCGTCTTTGACGTTGATAAGTGGGCAATGATCTTTACAATAGATCGATGAGCTGACTTAGGTGCAGGCCGAACAGCCACCGTCGATGCCTCTTACGGTCCAAGTACCTCATGTCGCCTCATACCAGCCAAGTCCGTGCCCGTCACTGTCAGACAATCTCGCCGTGTACAGCTCGATTCCGCAAAATGCCTTGCAAGGGGCTGTCGATACTACCTCATTCGGCGTGGGTAATTGCACCGCAGGGCACCAGCCCGCCATTATATTCGATCAAACCCCGCTGCCCAAGTTTGTCGGCCCCGTATTCGGCAGCATCCAGGAACTCGAGGACTATCTTCGAACACCAGCGTGGAAGCCGACTCTGGGCATGTACGGTAAACCGATGACCGGCCTGGATATCGCTCGGTGCGTCCACATCCTGTATGACGCCCTAGTGGATGTTGAATCGGTATGGGACGAAGACGCCCACCCCGAGTGTGCGTTGGGATTTGTTGCTGGTGGCGATTGGAGCAACCAGAAGGACCTGCAAGCGATCGCAGTGTTCGTTCTCCACACCATCTTCCGGGTACACAGCCATGGCCTCGCTGGACTTGTGCACCATCTGCCGAACGCCGAGCACCCAAAGGTCTTTGACCAACTTCAGCATCCCTCAGCGTCTCCACTGGACGGCGTTCCTCTTGCAGCACTACAAGGGCCACGCTGACCGGATCATGCGACAGCCGGACATCGTTGGCACCATTGCTAAGATCTGGACCGTGTTGTCGAAGGAGCAGTCGTTCAAGGATTGGTGGAATGCACTGCCCGACGTTCAGATGGGCATGTGTCTTCTCCAGTTGCCGTATGCCGATGTGATGGTGAACGACCAGATCGTGAGCCATCCAACCACCGCGGAGGCACTAATGGTCTGGACACAGATATGATTGCGAGTCGTTGAGATCACTGACAAACGGCGAGAAGTCGAGGAGTACAAAGTCGAGAAGCACTTGACGAGAACAATGCTCACGAGCGAGTCACGATCTGGGTTCGTCCTGCATGAGAGGTTCGGAGCAGCATAGCCGTGGCGTTTGGTGGTGATCGTTTGTTACTTTACTCGCGACTGAGATTAGCGCTCATTCATGAAAATTCTGTGGGAGTAACTCGCTCCTCTTATGCAGCCTACGGCAGACCGTCTTTGAAGCTCGATCTTGTAGTGCTAAGGTGCTAGCGAAAGCATTCGAGATACGCATTTCACCAGCTGGTTCGTGTGCATCTTTGGCAGTGCGTTGAATCTGTGATGATGGGAACATTGGACTTTCGTCAAGAAAAGCATCGTTACTACCATACCTTAGATCGTTTCTTACGCGTCTCCTCCGAAGGAAAGATCTTCTGTGAATCGCATGACGTACTGTGCGGAAGTGAAAGCGGAAGGCATACTCTAGCTGTTGTCAACCTTTGAGGCAAGTGCGTCCCAACCTTTGCCTTCGCCTTCCACGTCTCCAAATTACCGCAACCACAACTTCCACCCCACAACTGCAATGTCGCAAGAGCGTCCACCGCAAGATGTCCAGTGCTACCAGCGAAGTGCAGCGACTCACACGCCGCAACCGCAAGCGCACTCGCCGAACATGTTCCCTCCGGATGCATTTGGGTTCAGCGCAGGCACTAACCATGGCTCCGCAATACCAACAGAGCTGCCATTCTTCTTCCCAATATATACACAGGGGATTCCGGGCCAGTACCCTTCGCCAGGTTCTGCAGCATTTCGTGGATTCGATTTGCCGATACTACAACCGCACGCTGCTATGTCTTCGCCACACCCGTCCCAGCATCGGCAGGGTCACGTCTCACCTTCCTCTCACGCTTCACCCACCTTTCCGCCCTACCCCATCCCGGGGCACAAGCGTAGTCGTCTGCCGTCCAATGATGTGGGACGCAAAGTGCCCCGCAAGGCTGTCGCGAGCAGTCCGCCGCCAGAAGATCCACCTCGTTCGTCGCGCACCAAGGCCAAGTTAGCACGGAGTAGAGTCCCTAAGCGCAAGACCCAAGACAGAAACGACTCTCCGATCGCCGTTCCTGCACAATCAGCTGTCAATGGTGGAGCTGCCAGTATTGCAACACCCACGCCAACTGGATTTAGGAAGCTTCCGTCTGGCGGACATGGGCTTCGGCCTCCGAGTGGTCGAAGTAGACCAGTGGTACTAGACGATGATATTGAGGGTCGTAATGAAAATGAAAGCGACTCGCCAAAGGCTGCAACCGAATCAGACGAAGACATCTCGATGCACACGCCATCGACAACGAATAGTCCTGTCCGCCAAGATCGCCCACGCCCGCAGCACGACTATCCGATTCCGAAAGAGCTGGAGGGCATACATCGCGCGCTTGGAGAAGACAACTGGAACGAATATCTGATCTTGCAGGAAGAGAAGTGGATGGGCAAGGTCACTGAGGCCCAATTCGACGCCAAGACGAGATCAATATTTGCAGTATTTGACGAAAGGATCGGGAAGAGCTTGGAGAAGAAGATGAAGAACATGGTCGTTAAGCCGGTAATGGAAAGACATGCAGGGGATCAGAGCGGGCTCTTCTAGGTGCCGCCCAGTGCGAAATCGACCCTACACACAGAAGAGAAAGCAAAGCGATGACTCAGCATTGAGCTTGCTTCCACCGCTGAAATACATTGACCAGCTGCGGACACGACGGTCTGGACGAGAACACATGGCGAAAATAACAGTAATGCCAATGGTTGACGTTACGCGCTGAAAACATCAGCTGATGCCCCACGCATATTTCAGGTTCGCTCGCTAATCTACGGTGGTGCATGTCAGTCTCCATTTCAGTTCTGGCGGCCTTAGTCGCGGTTAACGGAGACCGGTGCAATCAGAAGGAGGTAGACGGGGAGAACGACCCACCACATACGTATCGTAAGCACACAGCATTATGATTCATCGGCCCGAACAAAAAGAGTAAGCGAGGCCGAGGAGCGCACACAAGACTAGACACAGCGCATGCAAGTACGCACGCCGAGGCGATAGTCTGTCTCGTGGCCTTATTGAATGATGCGCGCATGGATGTGGGGATGGAAATGTGGCTGCTGCAAACGTCAAGATATGTTTCATGTTGCCCGCCTGAAGGGCAAAGATTGGCACCGATCCCCACTGGTGGGTGACGTAACGAAGCACGCTAAATTCAGGGTCCATTAGACCGTTGATACCGAGAAATTCTGGGAAGCTGCTGGCAGTGGGAGATTGCTATCACGTCCCTGGCGCAGAGATCAGGGTTGCTGCCCTGTTGTTATATGCACTCATTGGATCTGATTTATTGTCTTGGGCGCACTTCCAAGCCCAGAGGGTGCGGTCTTGCAGCGTGGCGCCCCAAGCTAGCTCTCGCGAGGAGCCATCAACTTCTGCAGGCAGCCCGTGGTGCTTGGGATGGATGCTGCCGGCACACCCGCGGCGTGCGTAGACCATGATAGTTACTGGTATTTGCGTGGTGCACCAGCTAGTGCATGCGTGGCCGCCGCCGCAAGAGACGACAGACAGTCCTGCATAAGACCCTCTGCTGTTGACCTTCTACGCTGTTATTTGTTCTCCATTGCTCCCCGCCTCGTCCTGCTCCCGTGTGAGTTGCAACAGTATCGAGATCCGCGTCACGCTGCATTTCGTAACGAAGACCCGAACCAGCCATAGCTCAGAGCCAAATCTCCAGACACGAGTCCCTGCAGGAGCAAGGCCGACCTTCACATCGACTGCAGTCTGCGGAAAGTGAGCACCCTTGCACCAAGCTAGGGCTGCTGCGAGGAGTTTCCACACAGGCGCGACATCACGACAGCGGCGTCATAACCTTCACTAGAGCAGATTGCGGGACGCCCCGACATATCACGGCACTCGTGTCTACTATAACACCGAATTCGGCAAGCCCTCATCGAGATCTCAGTGCAACATGCAGTTCTCCAACTTTGGGAATCGCAGCGATGGAAGGGGCCGAAAGATGGCTCCCGTGATTGAGGTAAGAGAGCTTTCTCGTCTACAGCGTGGTGCAGCGCGGCGCCAGACCATTCTGTGCGGTGGCGGGCTCCATTTGGCGACATCATATCGCGTGCAGAGCCCAGGTGGTTCCAGCTTGCTGCGATGATGTAGGGCAATCCAGTGCTGCATCGTCATTTTATGGTCCGAGCGTCCAACGTCATCGGCGGATGCGACAGGCGCTTGTTCCTTCCACCAAGCACGACCTTTCTTTTCAACCAGTCGCCTGCCCACACACCTTTACCCTCTCACACACGAGCTGTTCCGCCGCACTACTGCTTGTCTCTGGTATAGACTTGGTTGCACGCGGCTTTCTTCTATCGAGACTCTCTTTTTGAGCCTCACCATACCCCGCTATTTCCCTGCAACTGCTTTCTAAGCCACTCCCTCACACACCAACTAAACATGGCTGCGATACAGAACTTTAAGAACTTCCTGCGCCACGGCAAGCAGGCCCGCCAGAACGCCGAGCCCACGACCAACGTCTCCAATGTCCACGCTCAGTCAGACCAACGGCGGTACCACGCACCAGATCCCGCCCACCATGGCATTTCAGAACCCATCATGGATAGCAAGCTTCCTCAGCACGGCAAGGTCGTTCACGATGGCTACTCGGTAGGAGCCGGTGCCGGTGACAACCGCAACGTGGCTGCCCAAGCTGGCGCTGCTGCGGAACGCGCGGCTGCCGACAAGCAAAAGATGCAAGCTGCAGCAGCAGGCAAGGGAGTCGACCCATCAGTACTCGAGCGCATCGTGGCAGAGGAGCGCGAGGCCAAGGGCAAGATGCCAAGGTACCCCGGCCTTGAGCGCTGGAACCTCATCGAAAAGATGGGCGACGGTGCTTTCAGCAACGTGTATCGGGCCCGAGATTCGACCGGGCAATGGGGAGAGGTTGCCATCAAGGTCGTCCGCAAGTTCGAGATGAACTCACAGCAGGTTAGTATTACCCATTGGTCTTGCCCTTATATGCCCATTTCCTAGTGTCGCCTTCCCTTCCCGACCGCATCACGTTTACAGTATCGGTGTTTTTGAGCGTTACCAACAAGAGGCCGGTGTAGGATAAGCATGTGCATCCGGACTTTAAGACGCCAAAAGCAGCCGAGGTGCGAACATTCCAAGCGTCCATGCGCAATCCCAGCAGCATGCGCCATATCCCTATCTTTTGCGCAGGGCAAGCACTGACGTAATGCCCTACAGAGAGCGAACATTCTCAAGGAAGTACAGATTATGCGCCAGCTGGACCACCCCAACATTGTGAAGCTCATCGATTTCTCCGAGTCGAAGCAGTACTACTACATAATCCTCGAACTGTGCCCCGGCGGGGAATTGTTCCACCAAATCGTCCGTCTGACGTACTTCTCCGAGGACCTTTCGAGACACACCATCATCCAAGTTGCAAAGGCTCTACAGTACTTGCACGAGGAAGCGGGTGTGGTCCACAGGTTCGTACTCCCTTGTCACGATGCCAAGACCACTTCCACTGACGTCATATGACAGAGATATCAAGCCCGAGAACCTTCTATTCTACCCCATTCCATTTGTGCCAACAAGGAATCCCAAGCCCAAGGGTCCTGATGATGAAGACAAAGCCGACGAGGGCGAGTTTGTCAAGGGACAGGGTGCTGGCGGCATCGGCGTTATCAAGATCGCCGATTTCGGTCTCAGTAAGGTTATCTGGGACAGCCAAACTATGACGCCTTGTGGAACCGTCGGCTACACAGCGCCTGAGATCGTCAAGGATGAGCGCTACTCCAAGAGTGTCGACATGTGGGCACTTGGATGCGTGCTTTACACCCTGCTTTGCGGTTTCCCGCCGTTCTACGACGAGTCCATTCAAACTTTAACTGAAAAGGTCGCGCGGGGGCAGTACACATTCCTGTCGCCATGGTGGGACGACATTTCCAAGTCAGCCCAGGATCTCGTCTCGCATCTTTTGACTGTCGACCCAGAGAAGCGATATGACATCAACCAGTTCCTGAACCACCCATGGATACGAGAAGCAGACGAGCCCACTTTCTCTGCTCACGACGCACCACCGCTTGCCACTCCTGCGGCGCGCAAGCAGGAGCGCATGCAACCCGATTTCAGTTACCTGGAGTCGCCCGGTGCGAGACGCCAGGATTTCCGATCTCCAGGTGCCGTCAACCTGCGCGAAGTGTTCGATGTTGGTTATGCCGTCCATCGACAAGAAGAGGAAGGAAAGCGAAGAAAGAACTTCAAGCAAGGCTACCGCGGTGCCAACGCAATCAGCTCACTCAACGCTCTCGACGAGAACGAAGATGATGACGAGTTCAGCGCGGAGTCGATACCTTACGAATCATCGCAACAACACCCGCCGGCGAAGCTACCCAAATCTCAAGGCACCGATGTGTCCGCAATGGAGCAGAAGATGCGCAACACTTCGCTATCAGCCGCAGCACAAGCACGTCAGCAACAAGCTCAGCCAAGACAACAAGAACGCGGCTATGGGCAACATTCACCCGCAGTTGCTGCCGCGGCTAAGCGCCAGGTAAAGAACAAGGGTGCATTCGAGCTCAGCTTGGATGGCGCAACACTACTTGGCCGACGCGGAAAGAAGCAAGAGCCGAGCAGTCTGCGCGAACAGATCTCCGCTCAGTGACAATCATCTTCACTGGCAAAGGATTGGTAGGAGATACAGTGAGGTGACTCATGTTCATCTCTCAACAATATGTGCATGAATACGACGGCGTTTTCTTTGTTCGACATTTTCTCTTTTGTAGTTGAACCCGGGATCCTTGTATTTCTTTTGTCACGTCTCCCCCCTCATGGCATAGTTCACGGTATCCTCTGTCTAGATTGATGACTTCTGGCAGAAGGAAAATTGATTTGTAGCGTATGGTATGATGGGGCGGGTTAGATGACGCCGTGCAAACGCGGCATGGTACTCTTGCTGAGTTTGAGCGAGAATAAAACAAATGTCTGAGAATGGGACTGTTCGAATTTATAGTCCCACAACACATGTGACGGTGGAGATTCAGACGATGGTAATTATCCTGCATTCACCTTTGCTTTCACTCACGAGGTTTGTTCACTGTATTTTCTGGGCTAGACAATCGCTCGCCCTCACTCACGCTCTCCATCGTATCACTAGTCTAACTCCATTATTACTTTCTTTACAATGGCACCCATACTTTGCAGTCCAACTACTCAGCGAACGATTATCGCAACCATGGACTCACCACCGGCCGCTGTCATCAACGCGAACGAAGGCAGTGAAACTAAACCTCTCGTCGTCATTCAAGACATCGACACTCCAACCGCGAAATCGCTTGCAAAATCGCTAATTGCCAAGGATGAGGTCAACATCGTCGGCCTTAAGAACACAACCTCAACGGACCCAGATGTACTCCTAGACACTGAAACAGACCTGTCCCTGACCATGCTCCACCTCCCAGACACATCAGTCCTCGAATTACGCGCCGCCTACCGCCCAGCAACCACCGTCTACCTGAACATCTCGCTTTCGCAGTACCTACACGAACACTCCACACTCTCCCTCGCAAGTGTATCGCGCAAGACACCAGAAGAAGTTGCGGCGCTGAGACAGTGGCAAGATTGCAGGAATATCTTGGATGCGGTGCCGGATCTGAAGCATGTCATCTTGTGCGGCGGCGACGACGAAGGCCGCGAGAGACATGGCCTGGGAGAAGGAGTGAGGATGAGTAAACTCGAGAAAGCGATTAGGATGTACATTCTGAGGGATATGGAGGGTGTTGAAGTCACGACTGTGAAGGCGCAGGCTAGGAGCGGGAATCGAACGGTCAAGCGCGATGGAGACTTCTTTTCGTTCAACAGCAACGGTGACTGGACTTCTTCTACTACTTCTACGACTTCCACCACAGCTACAGATCTCGACTACCCGTTCCTCGCGAAATATGTCCACGACGAGCCCGATGACGAGTTTGACTTCTCGACAAAGGTATACACATGCGGTCGCGTTTTGGATGAGGACGAAGCTGAGAAGACTAGCATAGAGATGGTGAGGAAGGGGTTTAAGAATCCGACGGTGTGGAATGCGGAATTTGGGACAAGGAATGTTAATGGGAGGGATAGGAGGGATTGGTTGATATATTGAGGTGGGAAGAGGGATGAGTTGGAGAGGGGATGGGAGGGAACGTGGCGAGAAGGACTGTTCTATAGTGGGTATGAAGGGGGGTCTAACTGTGCACCTAGAATCTTCAGCCTTCATCCAAAGCCGCTAATTGCATTGTTTTCAACTCCATCCCACCTCACGCAGGCGGCAAACTCATCCCGACAAAAAACGCTGGTTGCTCAATATCATGCTTCATATAACTACCCTCACAGTCAGCACATCCCACCATCTGCCCAAATCCCCTGTCCCCATACCTCCTCATCCCCATCCCCATAACATAAGAAAGAAAAAGCACGTACCTCAAAATCCCAATCGCACCAGGACTCAACATCATCGCCAGCGGCGCATCCAACGGATACCCCAGCCATCTTTTAACAAAGCAGCGGAGGCTCATGCCGTGCGCTACCACGACAACGTCAGCTGCTTTAGAGCCGTCCATGTGTGGGCGCTGCAAGGCGCGAATCTTGGCGATGAGGCGATCTAGACGTTCCGTAACCTGCTGTGGAGATTCGCCATCCTCGCATCCATCCCGCCAAATACTCCATTCTTCCTCTCCGTGAGCGCCGACAATACCTCGTTTCTTCCTACTCTGCCTGATCTCACTTCCAAGCCTTCAAAACATCGTGTAAAATTAGTATCCATTTCATTACATGCCGTACGTTGGAGTTTGCTTACCACCCCTCATACATCCCATGATCCCACTCCGCTACGTCTTCCTTCAGCTCCACTTTCTCATCGCCCAGACTCAATCCTGAGCTTTCGAATAAAAGATTAAACGTCTGCTGCGCGCGTTTCCGCGGACTCACAAACACTTTGACAACACGTGCTGGGTCAATGAGTTTTCCAGACCCGACCAAGTGCGATCCTGTGCCTGAGACTTGAGCGATACCATCTGTAGTCAGCTCGAGTTCAGTATTCCCTGTATACCGCCCGTTTTTGGTCCATTCTGTTTCGCCTGGGGAAGTGTTAGAATTGGGGTTGCAGGTTGGAGGGGTGGGGTGGGATGGGGTACCGTGGCGGGCGATGAAGACACGGGGTGTTGAGGCGTCTAGGTCTGCCATTGTGATGTTGATGATGTTGGGATAGATTTTGGAAGATTGGGGATGTATGCGTCAAGGAAGTCTCGACTAGGCGTGGGGGTTGCATATGGTTGAGATTTTGTAGATCGAGCTAGCCTGGTTGGGATGGTATATGAGTTAGCGAATGTGAGCGTCTTTACTTGTCAGTAGGCGCTTCAGATGAAGTGGACGTCGATCCCGCGAGCGCTCTTTGGCAGCTGTTGGATCATGCCGTGTGCGTAGGGCTCTTGTGCAGAAATCCTCATGCGTAACAGTGTGGACGACAGCATGTGTTGGTTCATTGAAGTATGATAGTCTTCCACTCCCGGTCCGAATCAGCCCAGTCTACAAGATATATCCAACCGTGGTCTACCCGACGTGCGATATGCTCGTCCCGCTCCAGGAGCAGGACATTTACAATTAAATGTTCGTTGAACGCTGCTCTGGTCATATCAACCGCATGGTCTGGTCCTTCTTGGCCGGAGGGCGCAAGAAAAGCTGATAACGAAATCGCAATGAACCCGTACCCTCTAAACTCATGGTCTGATAGCTTCTCGTGGTGTTCGACCGGAGCTTTCGTTCGAGGTGAACCCCCGTACACTCGACCAACTGTGTGCCCATTTGCATCCACGATGTGAAGCCGCTGGTCCCCTCCCACTCGTACTTGGAATAAAGAGGACTGCGTATTGGTGAGCCGTGCGCCAGGCATGTTCCGCAATATGTTGATGATGCCAAGATCAGATAATGGCACGACTGCAGTCAGAAGCTGATAGAAGGACCGATAATCTGGCCAGAGCTCTTCGACTTCATCCCGAAGCTGATTCCACGTGCGTGTGCTCAAAATCCGTGCCTTGTCGCTTAGCCACACGAATTGAGTATCCACGCGCGTGAGGTTGCGCCGATCGAAAGTGATGGACCCAAGGATGCGAGCGAGTTCAACCTGTTGGATCTATTCGAGACACTCGATCGTCCTGAAATTCTTGACAGGGCACATGGGCTCAGCGAGTTGCTCAACAAGTGGGATATTCTCAAAGTATACGCTTCGTCAGTTTCATTGATGAATGTGGGCTAAAGTTGTTCGCAGGCTACCTTATGCGGCAACGACGACTTCTGGGCAGGCACTGAGCTGGGCACTTGCCTCGACTCGAAAAATACGTTTGTCAGGAATGTCGTCAGGGGTGTTCCTCGCCTGTCCAGGATTCCAATGCGCGACCCGCAGCTGCCTTTGCAGGGACCACTGCCTGCATATGAGTGGAATTACTACCGACCTCCCCCAACCGAAGATGAAGACGATGATAAAGACGACTAGAGCGGCCCGCTTTTAGTCGAGAATAGCGCAAGAAAGACTTGATAGTACTTCTCAAACGTGTTGAGAATGGAAGAGGTGTTCGAGGTGACGATGGCGAATGACGGTCTGGCTTTTGCATGTTGCAGGACTCTTTGGTATTGTTCGTCTATATCGCCGGGAGAAGTGCACTTGAGGCCTCATTCATGTCAAAGGTGAGTACGCAGTAGCGTCAGAGTCTGTCTCGAAATAATGGCATAGAATTGATATGGATATCGTATGATGCAAGATTTGGTATTGATCAGACCCGCCGGTCAGGAATGGAGAACGCCTCGCTATGGTCAGTGGGTATCAAAGTATGTCGAAAGAAGAATGAAAGAGCCGAACACCGAGACATGGGCCGGGAGGATATGATCGGCCCTAGACCCAGGCCAGACTCCACAAAGTGGGCATATTAGGCCAGCGTTCTTGCCACGCTGCGAGTATCTCTGGGACTCGTTCATCGAAGCCAATTCTGGCAGCACCTCCACCTTGGGCCCAACCACTCTCGCCGTGAGCTTCTCGCTCCTTGCCTGCAGCCTCGTTCAAGCTGAGAGCAAGATCAAGAATGGCTTTGCCGCCAACAAATGCTTCCTCGTGGTTGTCCCGAATGTCCACATTGAAGACGTGAACTGGTCGATTCAGCCTGCCACCCTTGTTATGCAAGTCTTCCAGGACAGCATCAAAGCACCGCTCTTCACAGGTGATGACGACATCAACGACACCAGATTCAGTGCCTTGAAAGCCCCTGTCCTCTGCATGCTCCAATCGAGGCTTGCCAGGAACCCAATCTTGGAAGCGCTCAGGAAAGCCCTTGATGTTAAGGTTGCGCCCCAGCATATTCAAGAGGCCGTTGTGGGTATACAGAGCGGTGTTCTGTTGTGCAAGCTCGTCATGGATGGCGCGGTAGGTAGTGCTGTTGAAGTGGTACACATTCGGTTGGGTGACAGACGGGCCAGGGAGGCGCACAAGCGATCCTGTGCCGAAGGAGATTGTGGGAAGGTGGGCGGAGGCGAGCTGGAGATGTGCTTCCATGGAGCTGTGATAGTCAGTACACGTAATGGCCATGCGGTTGAGAGAGTGCCTACCGATTTTGATTGCTAGCACACACAGTGCAGAACTTGAGCTTGAACTTGTCATCAGCAACCATGTTGCTCTCTGCATGCACGTCGTTGGCACCATCCATGCCCATTGGGTTGGGCTCTGCTGGCGGCGGCGGAGGTGGTGGAGGAGTTGGCGCCGCCTGCTGCTGCCGCGCTCTTAAGCGTGGATCGGCCGACATCGTGTGGTAAGGAGCTCGATGTTGTGTGGAAGATGGGTGGGTGTTTCTTTGGATAGACGCGTCCCCACAAGCTTGCAAACTCTTCATGCTCGTTAGTCGAGGCACACAAAGAACGATGTAAGGTCAACGATGTTGAGTGTGAGAGATCAGAATTTTCAGTGTATATTATGAAGTCCTCAAAGGCTATAGCCTAGGACAGCTCCAATAAAGGTGTTCATCATCTCGTGGGAAGGGCGACATGGTAGATTTACTCACAAGACGAGGGTATGGTGATAGGAAAGCTCAAGCGCCGAAAACACCCACACCTGTTCATGAAGATCACATGAGAAAGTTGCAGGAGCGGGAAGTGTTGAGCTGCGGCACTAGGTGCCTGTGGTGTAGATGAAAGCTTTGTTGCAAGCTCGCAGACTTCGCCTAAGCTAGGCTGACTAATCACGGCATGTGCCGAAGCTATGTGAACGCGGGGCAAATGTTCTCATGTCAATCGTGATAAGATGAGGGGCTGCAGACCAAGCAGTCTCTATGCTGTTGGTGTTCGACAGCGGACTCGCTGCCTGTTCCTGAAGCGCAGTGGGCTATAGCATTGCGTTGTATAGTGGATCGTGAAATGAGATGCGAATGCTATTGCGCGATCTGCCGTACAGGACAGGGTAAGCCGGCTCGACATGCTCGACAATGAGTCTTGATTCGAATTACACGACCCATCGCGACGTCACCTGAGTCACTGCATGGGGATCTGAACGCGCCTTCCTAAACTACGCGTGTCCCATTGCCATGCACTTCTCATTGAGCATTCGTGGCCTTCTCCTGGGAGGTCCCTCGCCGCCATCAAGCCAACGGCGGACGACTCCAGAGACGGTACGCCAGCCGTCTTTACGGCGTTAGCCGGCTGGTTCTGAAACGTGCACGTGAGAGGCTAGGGTGAAAGCAGTCAGGCCTACAACGACCATCCAAAGCAGAAGAGCCGCCAGTTCACAGCCCACCCTGCCAGCCAGACGCGAGCTTCTTCTGTGAGGCGTTCTGCTGTCAAACTCGACATATCTCCCCTTTCCATCGCCCTGCCTTCCCTCGCGGTTGCGCTCGCTGATGCGCCCTCGAGACTCTGAAACACTGAAGCGGCGTCTAGCAATCCCCGCCGTCAGTCTAATAATAGCCCGCATTCAGTCGACCGTCCAAGTCCACCACCACGCGCTCCACACATACCACTCCTTTCACCGCAACTGTGCACGCCCACCTCAGCACGACCCCTCAGCGTCTCCTCGGCAGCGGCCATCCAGGCCTCGAGGCTGTCCCGCACTCGCGCAGAGCTGTGGCCGTTCACTGGGTAAGTCTTAGCGCCAGGCCCGACCCCCACAACCCCCGGCGAGCGCTTCATCAGCGGCTGCCTCTTGCAAATATCCTCAGTGCCGCCCGCTGCTGTCCCAATCGCCGGGCGCATCCTCGCAGTCGGCTGCTCTTCCAGAAGGCCTCGAGGCGCCGCCCACCGACCCATTGGCCGTCAGCATCCTCGAAACATTCTGACAAACATCGAGTCGCTGCGCCCGCAGCCATATCTGCACCCAGCAACCGCCTTCCAGGGACCGGGCCCGTGTGATTTGCGAGCACCGTGTGCGCCTCGTGCGCTGGCGACCAGGAGGCTTCATCTGCTGCCCGTACGTGCTTCTGCTGTGACCCTCCAGTTCACCTGCATCGCATCGCGCGCGGCCTAGGCCACCAGCGCGGCCCTTCCACTACCTGCACTACACTGCGCCGCGTTTCACGCCTCCACGAGTCCACTGCTGACGGCCCAGACCAAATCATATAAGCAATCCATCGCGCATGACCGACAGCACTTCGCCTCCAGACTCCTCCGCCGACCCCCAACGGCTGGAGAACATACCCGAAGGTGTCGAGTCTCGAGGGCGAGAGCGACACTCCACCATGGCTGCCGACGTCTTGTCCCCACGCAGCGAGCCTGCCTCTGCGACCGCCTCCCGAACCACACTGCCGCCGCTCGTCACCTCCCCGCCGTCCCGCGCGAAACTAGAGCGCGCCAGCTCGTACCTGAACAAGCGGCTGTCTACCTTTTCAAACACATCCAACACACAGCAGGCGATGCGCTCGCGGCCACAGTCGACCGCCTTCCCCATCTTCCACTCGAGCCTGCCGTATTCGTTAGTGCGGGACTTCGCCTACGACCCACTGCACCCACTCTTCTACGGACCCCTCCCCGATCAGCCCTCCGACATTTCCACTCCCGCGAGCGAAGTCAGTAGGCGGCTATCAGACCCACCGCCGGTGGCTTGGCGGAGTGACCGTGGCGGCTGGTCAGCAGGCAGCTGGGACGCGACGGGCGAGCAGCTTCCACAGACGTCATATGCAGATGGACCGCCTTACAGCGAGGACGAAGACATATCAAGTCCGGTAGTCACGAGCCACGCGCGGCACAAGAAGCAGAAGTCGAACACAGTCAACTTTGACCACACACGAGGGAGGAGAGGTTTCCCAGAAGAGCAACGGCGAGCGCCACTGGTCGGTGTGAATGGCGAGAGCAGCCAAAGCCGTGCCGCGGCGGACAGCAACGATGGGTCTGCCAGCGAATACATCACATACCCGCCTGGATCATCCAGTCTGAGCGTGCCTGAGGGCGCATCGCGGCGGGACTCGCACTTTGCAACACTGCTTCCCCGGCGCACATACGCAGAAGGTGAAACACCTGCATATGACTCCGACGAGGAGATGTCGGAACCCGAAGATTATATTCAAGATGACAACCGCTTCTCGCGCGACTACCAGTTCACCATTGCTTCGCCGGACGAGGAGATGCACGGCAAGGCAGTTGCGCTGTTCGACTTCGCGCGTGAGAACGACAACGAATTGCCCCTTATCGAAGGTCAGGTCATCCTGGTCTCATACCGCCATGGTCAAGGCTGGCTCGTCGCACAGGACCCCAAGACTGGCGAAAGTGGACTGGTACCGGAGGAATATGTCCGCCTCCTGCGCGATATTGAGGGCGGCTGGAACGGACTTATGAACGGCACATTGCATTCCACCGAACCGAATGCTGGTCCCGACAGCTTGCTCAGCCCAGTCTCAGCTGGCCCAGAAGCGAAGACGCCCACACAGGCCGACCACTCATCCTCGTACACACCAGTGATCTCCACCTTCTCAACAACCCACAAGGACCTCGAGCCGTACCCAAAAGAGAAGCTGAGCACACCCACAAACACTGAAGCAAAGCCACTTGGCAAAGGACGAGATGGCGGCCTGATGGAGGGTGTGGAAACAACACCGGAACCCTCTTCGCAACCGCAAAAGTCATGACACTCGCCCTAGAATTCCGGTTCGCAAATCTTATAAGCACGATACGAGTCGAGTCTTGCCGAAGTGACTCGTACCGGCCCGAATGGAGGGCCTGGAAGATGCTTCTACCACTTTCGATGTTCTGCATTCTAGCAAGGAGAAGATCTCATTCGATTGATTCAGCAAGGACTGAATTCCGCACTCAACTTCACCACATTCGCTTCACCATCATGTCTTACTGGTCAACCTTTATCTTTGCATCACCTGGCGTCGAGGATCGTGGCGGACACAACATGGAGGAATGGTCGCCTTACGAGGCAAGTCAGGAGCATGGCGTGGGCGGAAGACTGTAGTTGTACCTTTTTGATGACATGGATCTGGATACGACTCCAGCCTCAACGATGATGACAGAGACGGGATGGGATGGGGTGGGGGCCTTGAAATAGGTAGTTTGCAAGTTAGCCACGAGACCACCGATACAGGTGTCGTGCGCTGCGATATGCAAAGTAATTACATGATGTTCAAACACACAAACCGTGTTCTCGATGCTGCAATCTAAGGACTCACCTCGCGCACAGTCGTTCAGCCACAATAAGGAAGAAAATACATAGACGACGGCCATGATATTGCCATTTCTCTACCTAATTGATTTATCGTGAATAAGTAGACTTGAATTGCTTGACTGATGCACGACTGCACATTGGCGAGCAATGGTCGCCACAGCACAACACCTATCATGTCATCGCCACAGCAAGAAATTCCCAACCCCTGCCCTGATCTCACTACGATCGGTCTTACCAAATGCCCAGGCGTCACAACCAGGACCATAGCATGACCTATGGTTGAAAAGAAGATGCGGTTGGTAGTAAGTGATAAGAGAAGTGATAGGTCGTGACATTGCATGTCGAAAACATATCCTGAACTTGAGCGCCTGCAGCGATGCGGTCCGAGCCCTGCAATCTATATTCAAGTACAAGAAACCAACGATATCCTGACAAAGAGTATACGCCAGACGCGTGCGCTAGCCGAAAGCAACAAAAAGGAAAGAATAAAGTAGTATACAAGAAAACCGCCTGTGTGTCCCGAAAGGGAGAGTGGCAGATATGCCAACTGTTCAAGTAGGTCATAATGTCGGCGCCTTCTTCAGCCCATGGCAATAGCGTACGTGTAATGCGTCGATGAAGTGCGAATGCCGTATGCCCGGCGGCCTCGCCTGCTGAAAATGATCAACCGCATCCTCGACTCTATACCCCAAGCGTTCAATAAGGTACGACACCAAAAAGAACCCCGTCCTATTAAACCCATAATGGCAATGTACGCCAATCAAGCCAGGCTTCTTCTCGCTCCTGATCTTATCAACAAGGTCAATGAAGACTTTGACCTCATCAGCTTGTGGCGGCTGCTTCGACACGGTCGGAAACTTGTGGTATGGTATGCCGCCGTCCTCGAGGCCCTTGGGGTCGTAGACCGGGTTGTCGTGCGAGATGTCGATAATGGCGCAGATTTTGCCAGCCCATTTCTTGGCGACGACTTTGGGCGTGTGCTCCGAGTCGACCTCGCGCAGGGTTTTCATGGCGCGGAAGACGCCGCCGATTGGGTCGGACACGGGTTTGACGGCTTTCCATTTTTCGAGGTTCTTGACGTCCCATTTTCCTTCGGTGGAGAGATACTGCAGCTGCCAGGCGAGTGACAGTCTCGGGTCGATATGGTCAGCAAAGAAATTCCCAATCAAGCCGGAGATAATACGGGAGGTTGAAGGCGCGAAGAGCAGTGAGTGTGCAGCTGGTTTAGGCATGATCGATGTCTTGACTACAAGTCGTCGTGGATGAGGTTTTGGCCTGCTCGTTGACGGCGCTATAGAATCTGAGATAAGTGGCGCATCAGCTATTGCGTCTTTTCCGTTTGGAAGTATCTCCTCTGCAATAGTAGAGCTCTCAGTCCTTGAGATAACTGTGTCGGAGTCATCGGTGGGTTTGGGCAGGTCACTCGCGTCAATGCCTGAGTCTTGGTGCTTTCGTTGCGGCAAGGCGGAGTTTACCACAGCAGGGTTTAAAGGTGCCGCAGCTACTGGCAGACTTGCCTGTTCGCTTGGTGGTTCTATCGTCGAGACGTCTCTTCCAAGAAACTCTAGAATCTTTTCGAGATTAAAGGCAGGTGTAACATGGTCCGCTTCGCCGCCAAGGAGGAAGACGGGAATCTGGAGCCCAGACCATGTCTCTCCTCCTGGCATGCCTCCTCTTGGTCTATTATCAATGTAACTCGGACACATTCCACGCGCATATCGTTGCCAGACGGGTGTCCGGCTTTGTTTGTTGAATCGCAATTGAAGCTTCTTGGTCTCTTCCTCCGCCTCCCACCCAGTCATGCGTAGCACGCTTGCGCTCTCAGTTCCGCCGCGTCGATCCCACCTCCTAAATAGATCGAAAATGAATGGCGGGACTGATGCAGCTTGTTGAAGCTTCTTGGCCTGTTCTTGAGTCGGAGGTTCCGCCTTAGGGCAAATAGCGATCAGACCCGCGACATGGTCTGCGATGAGGTGCGCGTGTGGAGAAGTAGGTGAGGCAAGTAGAGCAGCTAGGGAGCAACCCATACTATGTCCGACAAGGACGACCTGCTGACCTTCTTCAACGGCACGGTGAGCCTCGATCACGGTAGCGAGAAGCTGCACCAGAGCATCAGACGCGTACGCCGTCCACACTTTGGGTTGGAAAGAAGAGAGGCCACAGCCAGGCAGATCGATGGCCAGACACGAGGCAAGATTCGAAAGACTCAGCAGGATAGGATTGAATTGTGCCACAGAGCCACCAAGTCCATGGATGAAGACGAGAAGTGGAATTGGTCGAGGTTCTCTTGGCAGTTTGCTATTCTGCGGATGCGGTCGATAGAATGTCCGGATACCAGGATAGGTAAGGCCAGTCAACGGGACAGTGTACGACCGCATAGTAGAATGCTTCCTCAATAAACCGGGATCGGTAGAGGAAGCATCACCTATGCACCGTTAGTGACGGTTTCAATGGAGTAAGTGGTCCGTTGCAATGGGCCCGCATGCTCCGAAGTCATGCTGCAGATCTTTGGGGCGTTTCTTACCAACGGCTTCTGCATGCTGGGGATCTTCGGATGAGGAAGTGACATTTCCCTTCCGGTCCTGTCTGCTCCATAGCCAGACCACAGAACCAATGCCACACAGTGCTGTCAACTTAACCATGCCCACAAGCGTCGAGATAAGTCTGTCGTCACCAACTGCAAAGGGGTTGATAAGTGAGACCAGATGGTAAGCTGAGTTCTTTATATCTGGCCAGAATGCACTTTCGGCGGTCTGTGTCACTTGATCGCTGGTTGGTCCGGCCAGAGTACTTCTTAGCAACAAGACGAGGGCCTGTGGAAGGCGCAACGTGCCATTGTGAGACGGCCAAGGACGCGAATGAGGCTCCATCATATGCGTCGTGCGCCGACGCTGAATGTATAATCAACGGGGCGCGGAGGTGCTTGCTGGCAGGCTGGCGACCTGCACAACCCTGGAACGAAAAGCGACCAATGGAATTGAGAAATGCAGATCGTGCTCTGACCTTTGGCGTGCGAGAGCCGGTGCCCGAGAACGTCAGTTACGGCACGATGCGCACACGCTGGGACACCGTGAATAAGGCGTTTTATGATGGACAATACCCAAACAAGCCAAAGATGTGTACGGGATCTGTTGGTTGCATATTGCAATTGCGATGTGGCTTGGTGTAAGGCCAGCAAACTGCCACGAAAGAAGGCCGCGCGATATGCTGCAAGGCCAGAACAAGGCCCCAACAGCAAGAACTGGCGTAGAGGGCGGTGGTAATGTGGTGCAAAAACATGGAAGAAGCTTTGCGGTGGAAGACTGCGTATGACGCAGATTGGGCTTCTGTACGGGTAGGCGGGAGCGGCGTTGTTTCCAACTTCCTTGGCAGGGCTGCGCTAGCTTCAGCCCTGACTAACGTTTACATTCTTCGTGCGCACGCTCAATGTTTCGCTCCGGCTGCAATTGTGCTGCTCATGTTGGGCGAGCTTCTTCTGATGTCCTCTGTTATGAACGACTCCTCCAGCAAGAATCCATGTCTCTGGCAAAAATGGCTTACATCGATTGGTTCCCGTTACTTTCGTCAGCGCACCGAAATAATCGAGGAATCCCAGAAAATGGACCTACCTGCGGATTTCTCAACCTTCAGATCCCATGGAAATCCGATGTTTGTTGCCTCTGAGAAGTGATTCTCAGCCGAGGAATGCACCTCTCACGACACTCCTGTGCAAAAAGGGGCAATTGGAGAATTGACTGCTGGTCGTCGCTTGCGGAAAGGGCAGCCCAATACCTGCGGCTTCATAATTTAGCATCGTGGAGGGTGACGTTTGTGTTTGCTCGTTGCTGTTTGCCTTGCAGCACGGTTCCAAACGGCCGACGAACCTTTTCTTATGCAGTCTGAGTACGATACATCCGATTCTGCCTGCAGCGCCTCAACTCCATACTTCTAGAGGCTCTTCGCCATTGAAGACGCCGCTTTCGGACAAGCGCCGGTTTTCTTGCCGGAGACCCACATCTCGGAATATTGACCGCTGGCTAGACGAAGACACTCAGCAGCACGAGTGGGAAGCTTTGCGCAACTCTGCGCTAGCCCATGCGATCTCCAATCACCATCGAGAAGCTCGCAAATCTAAGCCGTAGCATTGGCTGCCTTTAGTCGTCGATATCAGACTAACATGCTGTGGCGCGTCGGCTCTGGAGCTTCTCTGAGCGGCAAATGTCATACTGGCTTGTACCCCTCCATCCTTTGACCATCGAGTCGAGGTCAAGGAGGACCGAAAGTTGGGCCGCCCCACCGAACAGCTCACAGTCGTGCTGTCTACTTAGGTCTACCTAGGGTCCGATCTGCTTCCGACCAAATAATGGGCCCTTCCGTGACGGCAGTGACTAGCTGGGTACTCGATATCGGCTGGGCTATGGAGCATATCTCCATCCGCTTGTCCACGGACTTTACCTCTCTTTCTCTTTCCATTGCTTGAGCATCTCGATTCATCTTCATCTACGAACAGTTCCGTATTAATCAACTATTCACAGTCCAACTGAGCCTTGCAGCTTATACTCAGACGCTGGCTACTGCAATTGATACCTGCCCACAATGGATCCGCGAAACCTCGAAAAACAGCGCGAGCCAGAGGAGCCTCGCTTCCTCAGCTTCCCTCACCTACCAGACGATGCCATGAGGGATGGCAAGCCCGCATTGAACAAGTTTTCATCCACTCTCACCGCTGGTCACGACTTTCCAGGCGCACAGGTTCGCTATTTCCGCAGCTTAGCCGTTGAGCTACGTCGGCAACTAACCTTCTGCCTCAGGCAATGCTGTATGCGGCTGGCGTGCCCTCGAAAGAAGCCATGAAAACACAACCTCACGTTGGAATTGCGAGTGTTTGGTGGGAAGGCAATCCCTGCAAGTAAGAACATGTTGATCCCACGTAATTGTCGTCATGGTACTGACATTTATGCAGCATGCATTGTAAGTTTCCAGATCTGGATGTCGGAGATGCGCTATTGGCTCGCCAACAACGTGCATGTCCAACACCACGTGGGGGCTTTACATTGACTGAACCACAGTGCTGGATCTCGGAAAGGAGATCAAGAAGCATGTGCAAAACGATAATATGCTTGCATGGCAGTACAACACTGTCGGAGTGTCAGATGGTATTACTATGGGTGGTGAAGGTTTGTCATAGTCTAATATCTACGCCCGCAATTCTCTGACTTGTCATAGGCATGCGCTTTTCTCTGCAGACTCGCGAGATAATAGCAGACAGTATCGAGACTGTCACGTGCGCACAGCATCATGACGCCTGCATAGCTATTCCAGGGTGCGACAAGAACATGCCTGGTGTGATCATGGCCTTCGCAAGACACAACCGTCCATCGCTGATGGTATACGGCGGCTCAATAATGCCAGGATACTCTGAGACGCTGAAGAGACCCATCAACATCTCGACGTGTTATGAGAAACATGGTGCTTACATCTACAAGAATCTCGAAAGCGCAGAAGCCGGCAAGTTCTCACCTGAGGAGATCATGGACGACATTGAGAAGAACGCTTGTCCTGGTGTTGGAGCTTGCGGTGGCATGTACACTGCCAATACCATGTCGACGTCCATCGAGGGTAAGCATGCGCACCTCTTTATGGAGTTCCTGACTGACAGCTTGTAGCAATGGGCCTCACCCTCCCCAACTCATCCACCACACCAGCCACATCCCCTACCAAGATGCGCGAGTGCGCCAAAGCCGCAGCCGCAATACGCGTATGCATGGAGAAGAACATTACGCCCCGCAGACTCCTTACCAAAGCCTCCTTCGAGAACGCCCTCGTGATGATGATGGTTCTCGGCGGCTCCACCAACGCCGTGCTCCATATGCTCGCCATGGCAGGCACAGCCGGGGTCCCGCTCACACTCGACGACATCCAACGCGTGTCCAACAGAATCCCCTTCCTGGCCGACCTGGCCCCCTCAGGCCGCTACATGGCCGCCGACCTGTTCGACATTGGCGGCATGCCGTCAGTCATGAAACTCCTCGTCGCCGCCGGTCTCCTCAACGGCTCTATCCCCACCGTAACTGGCAAAACCCTCGCCGAAAACATCGAACCATACCCCTCCCTCCCCCAAGACCAAGTCCTCATCCGCCCGTTGAACAACCCCATCAAACCCACCGGCCACATCGAGATTCTGCGCGGCAATCTTGCGCCCGCCGGCGCCGTGGCGAAAATTACCGGCAAAGAAGGCTTGGTGTTCCGCGGCAAAGCAATGGTCTTCAACAAGGAACACGAACTCGACGCAGCGCTCAACGCAGGCCTCATCCCTCACGGCGAGAACATCGTCGTCGTAGTGCGCTACGAAGGCCCCAAAGGTGGGCCCGGCATGCCCGAACAACTAAAAGCCAGCGCCGCGATCATGGGCGCTAAACTCACCAACGTTGCCTTGATCACGGATGGACGGTACTCGGGCGCGAGTCATGGATTCATCGTGGGCCATATGTGTCCTGAGGCGGCGGTCGGTGGGCCGATTGCGGTAGTCAGGAACGGAGATGTCATTACGATTGATGCGGAGAAGAATAGGATTGATATGGCTGTCAGTGATGAGGAGATTGCGGAGAGGTTGAGAGCGTGGAAGGAGCCGAGTATGCCGGTTACGAGGGGTGTGTTGGCCAAGTATGCGAGGTTGGTGGGGGATGCGTCGCATGGGGCTATGACGGACTTGTTCTAGATAACAGTTTCGTGCGAAGCAGGTGACTGGGAGAAAATTAGGTTGTGGTTGCGTGGCGTAAATTTTGGGGCGGAATAGTGATGGATTTGGTGAATGGTTTAGACAGAGTCAACCAAAGCAATTTGAGAAGCAGAGTGCGATGTCAGTCTATCATCATAAGTCCAGTGCAATAGTGTACATGTGAGGAAAGGTACGGTGGCACAGTGCACATTATGTGATTGGGTATCGCGTTGCTTTTCAGGCCAAGCCCGTATCCATTGAAGGTCCTAGGCTATGATGCCTCAGCGAAGTCATGTCTCAACGCCATAAGCCGTAAACCGTAGATCCATACCGCACGCAATCAAATGCAAGCAAGCTCTTTTTCATGCATGAAGCGAACATCTACTCGTCGTCCTCATCCTCCTCCTCAGCCTCGAGTGTGGTCTGAGCAATACGGTCCAAATCACGCTGGCCGGACTGTGTGATGCGGCGGCCACCCTTGTCCTCATCCTGCTCGAGGACACCGATCTTCTCAAGAGCCTGCATGACCTTGCGGTCGACGGAGCCGGAGGCATCGGTGTGGTGGGATGGGCGCGAGCCGCGGTTCTTGGTGGAGCTGTGTGCTGTCAATATCCTTGTCATTCGGCTACGAAGCGATAGAGTGCGTACCCGTGGGCCTTGCGCATGCGGCCAACACCGACGGTCTTGCGCATGTAGACGTGACGTGCGACGGCGGCGGCGCGGACGTAGAACCAGTCGATGTCTTGTGGGGGCAGCTCCTTGGAGTCTGTGCTTATTAGACGTGCGAAACGAGCATCGCAGTCGAGAATTACGTACGCGAAGTCTTGACAGTATCAACCCAGCCTGTAGATAAGCGGTCAGCGAGCTGAAGTTATCCCCCAATTACGGGATTCAGGCTTTTTCTTCACCCGCTGGATTGACACGAACCTGGACTGTGAAATGTAAGCGGATTTTCTGATTAATGCAGATGATGATGATACGTACATTGGGAGCTTTCCCTGCCTCTTCAAGAAAGCGGCATAGGCGCCGATGAACTTCTGCGCCTGTGGAAGTTGTTAATGCACTGTTCGATGTGCCTGCGATGTGCGCCATCGCATACCTCAACGTCCTTGACAGTAACACCACCCATTTTGTCGATTGTAGTAGAGGTTGACGAGGTAATTGAGAGAGGTGTCGGGCTCTTGTCGATGGCTGTGTCGAAAGTCGTTCTTCCAAGATGCGATTCGAATTTCGGTGGTCGCTCGCTTGTGCCCGCGGCGCCACGGAAATACGTTGGGCCGAGACTAGCGTGGTGGGGCCATCTGAACGCTGCTCGGATCAGCTCCTTCGTCCCGCACTTCCGGATCCCGTCATCAGTGCAACTCGTCCTTCAGCATAATTTGCAGCGTAGATGTTTTGCTGAACCACATACCGCAGGTTGCCCGTTATCTTACGTTCACCAAGTTCTCGAAGGGCCATGTTTCATCGTCCTCGAGGCTGAGATGCTTTTGAGTTAAGATACTGCCGAAGATAGTTATTGTACGGCATTGGAGGGAGGTCCGGACGGGAAGATGGAGATTATATGATCTACTGCCTAAGGATCTCATAGTTCTAGCGTACTGCGCACATGGGAATGGCGGCATCACCATAACATACCTTCAAGATGACGCGCTAGCTCACGAAGTTTGGAAATATTAGCACTACGAAATTTGCCGATCATGTGTAGCTTCAACAATCATTACTTCCCTAAGTACTCATGAGGCTCTCTCTCTCTCACGTAGTGCAAGAAACCGTAGATAAGGCCACGACCTTTGAGCAACACAGATCACACGCAGTATAACGACCTGCAGACGTCAATACTTTGTAGTACTTCAGGAGACACTATAAGCCATGAGTGTGTTTTAAAAACATCAGGGACGGTCTGTCGCGCTGTCGCTGGTGCCGTTGCCTGAGTGTGAGATGGTTCGCTTGTCCGCAGCTTTTTCTCCTACATGAGAAACACTCTGCGATTCATATGTAAACCCACTCCATATACACAAGACCAAATACCACATCCATCCTTTTGCTCCCACCCTTAAAATCCACTGATATCCATGACACTCAACTGCACCTTATTCGTCGTACTCGGCGGCAACTTCCCGCCTCCCATAATCAACAACTTCGTCGGGTCCTGCAACACTCTCAAATGCCTCGTATAATGCTTTGCCTCTGGCGTCGCAACCTTTACCCACGGGCCCTCGCCCAGTTCCTTGTTGATGAAAACTTCCGTGTTGCTGCTCGCCGACACAATAATCGTGCCGTTCTTGCCACTTACAGGACTCCAGACTACGTATGGCGATCCGGTTGGGATCGTGCCGTCGGTAGATTGCAGACTGATGCCTGTGACAGAGCCGAAGGCTTCGGGATCGGATGAGAGCTTGAAGTACACGGGGAATTGGTAAGATGAGTTGATCGCCGGGCCGCCGCCGTACTCGTATGTCATGATGTATTTTCCATTGGGCAGGAGGGCGACGGTGGGCATACCCGGGCGGTCCGTATACGTGGGGTATGCAACGTCGTCAATAACCGGGCCCCAGGTTTTCAAGTCGCGGGATGTTTGGTGCACAATTTTTTGGCCGTGTGTCGCGTTGTCGCGTTGGTCTGAGTAGTAGTGGATTAGAGTGCCTTTATGCTCCATGAGGAAGGGCTCCCAGACGGGCGTGAGACCGTTGTTCGGGATGGCTTCGCCGCCGGAGGCGAGATGCGAGACGAACTTCCACTTGTGGCCATCGTCGGTGGAGGCGTAAAGCTCGAGCTGGGTCTTGGAGAGGTCGGTTGGGATAGAAGAGCCGGCTAGTAGAATGGTGCCCTTCTTGTAGCCGGGGAAATCATGCTGCAGAATGTAGAGGAAGGGCTGATAGCGCAGACCCCAGCCATTTTGAGTATCTTGAACGCGAGAGATCTCCTTCCAGGTCAAGCCGCCATCCTTTGATTGGTAAATGGGGAAGTACACCTTGGGCGGCTCCGGGCTGTAATTCTCCCATGTTGCTAGTAGTGTGCCGTCCGCCAATTGTGCCGATCGAGCGTAAAGCGTTCGCGGATCAGTGTAATTCGAAGGAGGTGTGAAGATGACATTCTGCGCAAAAGTCGGTTGAGGCTTCTGCTGAGGAAGAGCAGAGACCACCAAAACCAGCGAGAGAACGAGCGTAGAGAGACGCATCTTGACGGATCACCAGTACGAATATGCGGAGATACTTCGCCACCTATCGAACGGGCGTGCAATAAATATATCAAAACATTCTTGCCCCAAGATCCAGCCTAACCCAACTCTTCCACAGGCCCGGTTACCGTATTCGCGCATCACCCAAGCCTACTCCAATGACCAGTAGTTCGTTCTCGCAAACCAAGGCCGGAGCGCGACCATGTTCGAGGCATCCGATGATGCTCATTTGCGGGGAAATCGAACGAGCCGGAAGAATTGTGGAGAGCGGCTGATCCCTGGGGTGTCGCGGGGATCGGTAGTGACATGTTTCGCAAGATCATACCGGCATCTGGGGTAGCGATACTCCGAGGCCACCATGCTAAGTTGCATTTCGCCGTTGAGCTAAGCGTCGTGATTGGATGAACGTGTCGGCGTACCGAGGCACGGGAAGAAGTTCGGATGTGCTTGCACTGCAGACAAATCTGCGACAATCGTTCTCAGCGCTGGGCGACGGTGTGAAGCGGCTTGAGAGTGAGGTAGGTCCCTAAACGTCCAGAGGTCGGTGGCGTGAATATATGACGCCACAAGCGAAACGACACGGGAAGGAAGGCGCCACTTCACAAGCTTGAAATGACCTCGTCCCGCTCAACGGCAGATGGACATGTGCACTAGCAACGGATTTTGGCGGTAGGGTTGCCGGAATGTGCATAGGGGCCTTTTGGACGATTTTGGGCGAACATATGTATACACTTTGACTTGGCTTTGGTATTGCTCGTCGCTTCGGTTGCAGGCGACCTACCATACCACAGATGTGCTATCGCTTATGCTTGCTCCTTGTTGAGTTTACATGCGATGCTCGCACCTCAGACGTCCTCTAGATGCCGTTGTCTCCAGTGCAGGCTCCTTGTGGCATTTGAAGCACGATCTTCAACGCTGCTTATGGATGGCAATGGCGATCAGAGGGCGGCTGGAGACGGCCTTGCATGAGGTTGTTTTCTCTTACCCCATAATAACAGGCTGTTTGAGCACAATGAAAATGCCTCGCGTGGTGGCGTTCCCTATGATGGACTGCTTCTTACTCACAGCGCGCCTCTCACCTGCAGTCGTACTGCAAATGCTCTCATGCCGAGCCGTTCTTTTTCACTTCCCAATCGCGCGTCAAACAATCTGTCCTGCTTGAATCAAGAGCTCGACAGCCAGCCAGCACATCATTCGTCTCTGAAGTCTTCCAACTTCATCTTGCATTTCTTCTTTCTCTTCTCCGTATCGTTATTGCCTTATATCTTGCCTTAACCATGTCTAATCAAGGCTCGGACACCTCTGAGAAGCTCATAGACATCCTCAACAGCGCACAAAAGCTCATTGAATCAATGCCCATCCACCCCCGAAGCCAAGAAGAGCCATCTGCATCAACAGACCCGAACACCGAACCTGCGGCAGCCGAAGCGAGCAAAGATGCATAGAAGAAGGTGCACTTGGAACCCACCGCGGAGTCTGATGTTGCGGCAGGGAGGAACAAAATCCGAGGCATCTACAACGAAGCCTTTACAGATCTCAATCACGACTTATTATTCTTGATCGAACTCGCGCCAAACGGAGCAAAGTGTGAGTATCCAGGTTGCTCCGAACTCATCAGTGGACTGCACGCGAACAAGGCGTATCGGGTCTGCATGTTCAAATGCGAAGTTGACGAAACCCGTCTGACAGGTGAGTTGGTTGTTGGCCGCAGGTGATCGAGGCATTACTGATACATTATTAGCCTTGTTCCACCTTTTCTATTTCGAAAACCTCCTTGACCTCACCGAGTGGCGGTATATCAAACGTTTGCATCCACTGTATCACCAAACGGCTGGGGTACGCGGTGTGTCCGCAGCGGCTATGCTTGAAGGCACCGATTTCGTGGACGGAGGTGCCGAAACGCTCATCATGGCGTGTTATACGCGCAGAATGGACTTGATGTCCGCGCGCGACGGTCTGAAAAATCTTCACTAGCCGAATGCGCATGAATTGGCTTTGAACTGCCTGGCCGGATCTGCATCGTATACGGTGCCTGATATCAGTGTGTTCGGTCCGATCATGACACAAGCAGCCTTCGCTTCACGTAATGGCCATGTAAGTCCGCCATTCGTCATCTAGACCAGAGTCAATTCGACTATTGACCGGTGTGATTGACTCCACGTTGTCGTCATCGTACCGGTACCAGGCAGCTAACGCTCCAAAGAATCGATCTCTATAGTGAAGCAAGTAATCCGCATGCCTCTCCGAGCCCTAAAACCAAGTCGGAATAACCACGCTTTGATGATCGCTGGTGTCGGAATCGCCCTTGTGGTCGTAAGTTTACCAGCGCAATGCGCGATCAAAGTGCGCGATTGGCAATCCATAATATGCAGAGTCCAGGCCGAAAAGGGCATTCATGATGCCAGTCAAGGCTGCATATGTATCGGAGCGGAAAGAAAGAGAGCGACGACCGTAGTTGGAAACATGACGAGTATAGGCGTCAAATGTGGATGTTTCTTCGGGAACCATGAGCTTATTATAGACATCATAGTCGCTGAGAGCTTTCTCGTTCTCGCATTCGTCCTCGTGGGAGGTACAGTGCTCGCACTCGAAAGTTACTCTTACATTCGAGAAACATAGTTTCCTACGTGCTAGGACAGCCTCTTGATATGTCGCAGAGACATTGTTATCATCGACTAAAAGGTTGATGGGGATATCTATCCGTAATGCCGATACCTCAATTTTCTTGCCCCACCATGCCGCAAGACCACAGTGCACGAGCGCGCTAATCAGCATCGCAACACTAACGGTGAATGCCATGATTGATGAGGAGTTCTGGTGTGTACCAGGCCGGCTCAATGACGGTAAACAGAATCCAAAGCCCTCGACAATTCCATTCAAAGTGGATGCTTTCTGAATTCGATGATCGCGGTTGAAGTGGTGTTGCAACATTGCCAAGCCAGCTCAGGTAAGTCTGGATATGACGAAGAGGGAGGTAGAGCTGTGTCTGAAATTACGAAAAATGGGGACAAGAGTGGTCGCCATGCCGGTGTATGGCGCGTTCAATGCGTCGTCTGATTGTAAATCATGGCGGTTTCTCAAGGCGAGAAAGGGAAGATGCAGCTCCAACAGACGCAATGGCGAGGCCCTTCAGTGATCCGCTTACTAACATTTTTAGCATTCGCACTCCTGCTAGCACCACTGGTCAGCGACCATATCCTAAACACTTCAGTCTCTTGTACTCACGATGTTTGTAGATCCGAACTGAGGTGTGCCGATCTACGGTGGTCGCGGCGGAAGTTGCTTCGGCGCGAACACGAAGTCAACCTTCAGTAAGTACCGCAGGTCAATGACACGTCCATGCATCGACTGACTTTCGATTTTCTCCTACAGTGGTACAATTCTGCTGGGGAACAGGTGACTGCACATCTGCGGGTGTCAAACGCGATGACCTTCTTGAGAGTCAGGCCAACACGTTTACCAGCGCTATTTTCGCGGACGCTGACGGCAATCTGATTATACCTCGTTCCGTCGGTGACGAATCTGGTGACAAGTTTGAGACTTTCATGGAAGATCACGGCCTCAATGCTTCATCGATGGTAAAGTCGCGGTCGGCATCGGGCGTACCGATTTACAAGATTGGGTATGGTCGCGACGCACCTGTTCAGAAGCGCGCCTGTGACGACTTCGTGCAAGATGGAGCACCATACACGAAGACTGGTACAAAATAGTTCCTCGCTAGAGCAGAAGTATAATGCTGACACCTTGTGGGCGACGTGAGCATCCAAGTTTCTGGCTACATCTGCGATAGCACATCGGAAGTGACTATCACAAACAAAAATTCCATTTCTCGCACCACAACCTTTGGCGCATCGCTCTCCGACCCATGGGGCATCATATCGGCATCCACCGAGATGTCGTTCGAAGAGTCCGCAAGTTAGTCATACTCATATAAGTTTACGCCTCGAGAGGGTCAATGTGGACATGTTTCATTCACGCCTTTTTATAATTGCGTCAAGGGAACAATCCCCGACTGCGATGGCGGTGATACGGTTGGCGAAGCATGTACCGCGAAGCGTATCGACGACAAGCAGATCGTTGGTGCTTATCTCTTCGTCCAGACTGAT
The DNA here is from genome assembly GCA_010015745.1 of Setomelanomma holmii. Lineage (NCBI taxonomy): Eukaryota > Fungi > Ascomycota > Dothideomycetes > Pleosporales > Phaeosphaeriaceae > Setomelanomma > Setomelanomma holmii. The sequence continues at coordinate 212,204 of ML978200.1, forward strand.
TGAGGCTGGCAAGTATTGTCAAGTTAAGTTGGAGCAGAAAGACAAGTGTCGGCGCGAAACGATCCTGTATGTTCCTTCGGGGAAGTCAAGTGAGCAGGATTCGGGCGGGAGTAGGCTGTTTGTAATTTACCAAGGGCTGCAAGACCCACGAGTCACTTTGCTTTACCACTCTTGAGACTTGACTGCTTAGCGAGACTAAACATTTTTGTGTGGATCTTCTCAGGGAGATGCCCTTTACGCATTGAGTGAGCAGACTGAACACTCTTTGACCACTTTCCTCACAAGATCTACCTCTGAATCGATCCACGTGACTGCTCTTCTTACAACCTTCCTGCTAGCTTCACCGATCGCCATCGCTAGCATCGTAGAGCTCAAAAGACGTCCAACATTGTTCGAAGTCAGTTTCACATACTACATGAACGTAATGGAACTTTTGGCCGCCCTAGTTCTTATCTCATCTCTTGAGACATACATCGAAGAAGAGGAGAAGGCCCGTATCGAGGCTCGGCAGTGTATAACGATTGGTCTTGGGTTTGCCCTTCATATGTATCTATTCGCGGGCGCTCTTACCTGGATCGGTCACAATTCACTACCGGATCCGAGAATTCGAGAGTTCGTATCAGCTTGCAAGGCGTCCGGAGTAATCACACCTGCTCCTCCCAATCTCAATGCGATGTGGTCTGAGAAGCTGCCGAATGCCATGAAGCAATTTCTCGGAGTCCTTCCTGTCTTGGGATTCTGTAGGCTTCTCGTCCTATATAATTTGCTTCGGGAGAACGTCAACTCGAATATGCGATAACCACTCTTCACGCTCATCTCCACAGGATTCGTCGCAGTAATGGCGTGTTGCTTTGCGAAAATGCATCTAGCGCGGCAACAGCTAGCTGGACTCCGGGAGGACGGTTTCGCAGACAACGATTGGGGCTTTGGTCAAATAGTGGCACTATTCGCATGGGTGCCCTTGCTTACCGAACTCCTCATACCGCTGTTGTTTCCCTTCATAGCGCCAGCAAAAGAGCTCGTTGCGAGGGTCTTTCAAAAGCGACAGGATCCGAATGCAGGAATACCGGCACAACGTGATCAGAGTCACGGGAGTGCGAGGCCAAGTGTTGCAACGGGAGAATGCGATATCGAGGCAGACGCGAGGATCAGTAGGAGGAACACGCCTAGGGTCGACACTTCTATGTGAGCGTAAGCACGAGGCCTCCATGGCAATGGACCATTGCTGTCAACAAGTAGCCGAGGTATAGATTGACATCCATTTAACGTTTGGCATAGACCCTTGGCCAGTCTCTGAATGATCATCTGCCCTCGCCGACATACATGACACCTCCAATGAATGGTGAGGTCGTGAGCACAAAATAACACAAAGGTATCGCTCGCTAAGTATTTACAGATTCAGAATACATTAAACAATAACAACTTTCCATCCATTACTTCGCATTGCCACCAATTGCCGCAGCCAACACACCACCGATTGCCGCACCCATCGCCAGTCTCCTGTTGCTCTTGTTGTGCATCACCTTCCCACCTTGCCTCGCGTCCGGCGTCGCAACCTTATGCGGCTCCGCAATACCCATTTGCCCTAGCGGCGCGCCAACAATTTGTCCGTATTGTATCCTCCGTTTCCCAACCTCGTCCAGTACCTCGTTAAAGTCGCCGTGATGATTCTTCGTCTTTTCTGGCGCGATGATCGACGCCCTAAAGGCATGCGAGATCTCGAGCGGTCCAAGGGTAACCTTACGACCAAGCTCCCAGTAGCCCCAGTATACGGGAAGCACGAAGATGACGGTGATGAAGGTCGCCGCGAGCGCGCCGCCGACGTATCCGAACGTGGTTTTGTATTGCTCGACGATGCCGGTGACGGAGGCTTGGAAGGTCTGGTGTGCTGAGGTTCGGTCTTTACGTGCGATTGTAGGTGCACTTTTGACGTAGAGACCAGCCACGAAGGCGAGCGTGTTGACCTTGCGGAGGAGCTCGACAAGCGGGTCATCCCGGCCTGCCTTCTTGATATCGTACCAGCATTTCTCGGCATCGTCCTGATCGTTGGTTGCGTAGAAGACGCTTTGAGCTTGTGATCCCCGAGATTGCAAGTCCCAGCCAGTTGTGAAGGTCAAGTTCGCGTTCGAGCTGTAGAGGTTGTTGAGGACGTAGTTGACTGCGCCGATGGTCGAGACTTGAGCGAAGCTTTCGTCGATGTCAACGTATCTGACTACCTCAAGGTCATCGATTTGTTCGCTGTTGAGAGGTGCGCCAAGGGGCCAAGATGCGTTGTCGTTGAAGAACTTGATGTGGACAACAATGTTGCCACCGTCCAATTCTTCCTTACTGGGTGTCATGACGACGATCGGGTACTTGACGATAGCCGGGCGAATGCGACATGTCCGGTTGGTCAGAGTACCAGGGCAAGATCCTTCGGCGGTGCCCGCCTCACTATCAACGTATAGCATCGTCATGTTGATGGCGCTGTAGGGCTTGGTGCCGTTCGAGAAGTCAGGCTCGAACTTGATGTTCCACAAAGGATACTCTGATCTTGTTCCGTTGACAGTCACATTCGCATGATCCAAACCATAATCAACATCCTTGGATTCCGTCTCGCATTCGAAAGCAAAGCCCATGGCTTCAATGTAGCCAGAGCACTCTTGACGGCTGGGGCAGTCAAAGAAAGCAGCCATTTCCTTGAGCGTATCGTGTACCTTTCCGTTTGCGATCTTGCTGTTGTATGCGTCAATAACGTTGGCCCATGCGGTATCCACAGTCTTGATGTTGCCTTCGTCGCCAGGGACACCGCCACTGTGAGTTGGCCAGTCACTCTCGATCCAGGCTGTTACTGTAGTATTCATGTAGGCCTTTTGTTGGGTGATTTGAGTCTTGGTCGCTTTTTGAAATAACGTACTGTCAATGACGGCAAACTTGGTCATGAGAGCTGCCAGAGCAATAATGTTGAAATGCCTTCCAGAGGTGACAATAGCATAGAAGCTGTACGAGTAGGCGTGGTTGCGGTGTAATGTCTTGAGTGAGCTTCCACGAAGTGCTTTCCTCCACCAAGCAATGGCAAGACCTTGAGCGATGAGCGTGATCAAGCCCAGGTTTTGGACCTGGTTGGCGATATTGAGTAATACGTTAGGCTGTACGGGGTACTTCTTGAATGGCCAGTCGTCGACTCGTTTCCCATCCGACAGCCCTAGGATTGCAACAGCCAAAGCGGTGGCGATGATGATGGTAACGAAGCCCGCAAAACCAATCCACGGAAACTGGTTGCGCATGCCAGGCTTCCAATCAATGCCATCGTCCTCGTCCACTTCTCTGGCCTCGACATCATACTCTTGCTTTTTAGGGTACGACGCATCCTGCCAAGTACCGGTATTTCGATAATCGTTCGGCGCGTGTTTGGGCGAGTATGGTGCGGGAGCAATCTCACAGCTCTGTTCATGTGCCATGTAGGAATGCCGTTGCGTTATCCCTTGCTTCTCTCCATTCGAGCTCTTCGACTCGGCGTCCGTTTCCCTCACATGCAGAAGCGGCGAGTTCAGCGTTGGCGCGGTTGAGAAGTGCTTGTCGTTGTTGATCTCGATTCTCGGCGATGATGACGGTGAAAGTGTTTTCTCGACTGTCGGTGACTGGGGTAGTGCAGGCAAGTCTTCCAGCTTTGGCGTCTTCGGCACTTGATGTGACTCCTTGTGGTGTTCCAGCTCGACCACCTTCGGAGCCTCGATTGCAGCACTTGATGCCTGTTTGATCTCGTCGGCCATGTTGACAAGGCGCAGATGAGTCTGCGAGTCTCCTGGACGAAATTGTGACAGAAAAGACCCAGGGACAATTGAAAGAAATATGCAGAAAGATTGATGAAAAAGAGAAGCCCGACACAGATTCCTCCAACATCGCGTGCCTTTGGAAGGGGCGCAATGATATACAAGCCACCAAAGAAGGTCTTGGGCTCGACCCCAGCTCCCGCCAACATGGCGTCGGTGGGACAGCTGAAGTGTCGAGCCGGGGCCTGGATACGAAATGTTTACTTGTATGCAAGATGGGCTGTGGTGCGCTCTGCGATTGGCTGGGGTCGTGTTGTTGCGAAGGATGTCCCACGCCACGAGATCACGTCTTCCTCCTTCAGGCCGTAGTCTCGTGTAAGCGAGGTTACCACCAATCATGCTCCACGGCTGTTTCCAAGCCACTCCAGCTGAACAGCTGGAAAAGGCCATGCGTCTTGCATAAAAGTCCATGCAGCCCAGTTCCAGCCCCATTGCGATCCTCGAAAAGGGTTAATGTCGCTGACGAACAACGCCAGAAAGAGCGGCCTAACCCGTGCCAAGCCCACCAGGTGGATTCCGTCAGACACGCACTCGGTGAACGCGACTTCAGAGTTCTTCTTAAACACATGGTTTGTGCCATGCAGGAAAACTGCAGAAGCTTCACTTATCAGCTCTCCCCACGTTCTGCGAGTGTGACGCCTCCAACCTGCGAGATTGCGATAAGATCGCGACCTCCAGCCACGGAAATGCAAATCGCATGCATTGACCTACCCTTGGTCGTGGAGCGCTCGTGGAGCCGAGCCCTGTGGGGGCCAGACTGGTGGGACACAGATCTCAACATTGTACGGTGTGGCACATGCACATTCATCAAGAGAGCGCCCCTCCTATTGCATGCGTTCTGGCAGGACAGCGGACCACTCGCAAGAGCAACGCAGCATACCGCACGAATCTCTAATGCACTCCTACCGTCTAGCACCTGGCTTCCCGGCTCTGGAGGCGGCTGATTGTTGTGATCAGCTCCGAGCCATTGCTGATTGCAGACACATGTGAGATCCTGAGAAATCCATGTTCGTAGGATCATCGAATCCCGCTGGGCTGGATTTGTCTTGGCAAGTTGGAGCATTAATCTTCCACCATCCGCACCCCGAAATACATAAGAAACTGACTGCTACCCTCCCAGCTGCGTGAAGCGCCAGTCGAACTTCTACGCCCCATCTCGACCTATCGCGCTCCTTGATTCCTCACGTCCCAACGGAAGTCTTATGAGGGTTGTTCTCAATCAACTTCAAACGGTGACCAGCACATGGACATTGAGCAGTTCCATAGGATTGAGGCACAGCTGAATTACTGCGGACCTTCAATATGCCTAGCATGGATCATCGGAGCAAAGTTGACAATTCTTACTGCAACAACAAGCTCGCCAAGGCTCAATGCTTCCTTCGGATAAGTTACCAGGATCACATCTATGTTTAGACACGCTCCTTCCATTCCCCGGAATGGATCGTCGCGCACCTGAATAAATCGCAACATGCGGCCTGGGCGACATTCTGAGAGTGAACGAAGCAAGATCTGCATCGGCAAACCTCGATATTTCTACATCCCAGCAGCCACGTTTTGGCGCACGTCAATTCAACTGCATCGAATGCGCACATTGGAAATAACCATATGTGAAGATGGCAGAATCATACAAAACGAGCGTTATTGCCTTGCTCTTCAATGTCGCAAGTTGCGAGTGCACGCGCCCGACACCGGAATACCGAGCAGCGGCGCGGCATGCAATCTACGGCTCGAGCGATAGAGGAAGCGACATTCAGATCCAACTGTCCATGTCCCGCAGATACTTCGCGATTGTCGCTCGCTCTGGACCAAAGATGTTGCACTCAATATCCTTCAGCCTTTCATCGCTCGCAAGCGCATGGTTGAGGCTTTTGATCGCCAACAGCTTCTTTCGCATGAAGTACTGAGCGGATCCCAGATCGAAGCATGCCCTGGTCAGATTGTAGAATAGTTGTCAGACGTCGTCCTTGATTCGCTCCGCTCGTTTGATCAGAATTGGAGCCTCGGTCTCGATCATCTCGTACCACTTTCGTCTCTGAGCGATCTCGATTCTCAAGCCAATGACGTCCAACGTTCTCGGGTCTGTGACTCCATATTTGCGATCTTAAAGGCCGACTGGCGGAAGAACGTCCTCGAGCCGCACGCACACCCAGACTCCGCAACAAGCAATTAAGTGGGGCTCAGAAGGTCTGGCTTGACTTGATTGATTACCTATTTGAGCCTAGTAGTTGCCTATAGAGGCTTAATTCCTACCTAGATAGGTAAGTGGGTCTCTGAAGGTGAACGGATTGACTTGCTTGTTGCGAACTGTGCCCACACCTCCTGGTAAAGCCTTCTCCTCGCGTAATTCATCATCATAACAAAACTGTTGTAGCTCGCCGGTCCGAGGTAAAAGTCAAACCTCTTTGTGAAGCACTCCATAGTTCTCTGCTCCACAAAGCTCATATGCGTCATGTCCAGATCGCCTAGTCCAACATAGATGGTTGTAGTTGGGCTGTTTGGCGGCAAGAACCTTTGCGCGCAGTCTGCGATATGCTGTTGGAGAAGCTTAGCAAGGTCTGGCCTTCCCTCGTTACACAAAACGTTGATTTTCTGGATGAGGTTTGGAACGATGTCGTGATATCGGCCCTGTACGAGATTGTCAACGTTCTCGAAGGCGCATCTCCAGAACGACCCGGCCGATATGAAGTCGTTTCCATCAGCAGCATCGCATCCACTCATCAGCGCTCCGAGAAAGCCATGTAAAAGTTACCTTTCCTCATGTTGATTATCGGAGGATCTAATGATTTGATCTTCACCATTCCAGCTCCAAAGCTTGGATTCAAACGAGCCCCTGATGAGGCTGTCAACATCGAAAAAAAAACTTTTCCGGAATTCTCCACTGCTCCTCCCGTAGAAGCCTGACGGAAGTTGTAGGTGGTGGTGTTTGGCAGGTCATTTGCTCCACAGCTGAGGTATGGCCTCCGGACGCTTGCTGCAACGATCCTCGGAAGTGTCCTGCACGTAGGGCATGTCGCTCGATTTTGCTCAATTCAACTGGGCGAGACTGGATCTCGAAATTGTACGCCCTGCTGTAAGCAGTTGGGAGTAGGAGATATAGTGGATGTAAGGGTGTATTGTGTGGTGTAGTTGTTGTGTTAAGTGTTGTGGACTGAGATGTCCGTAGCCTAAGCTTATATACATGAAGTGGTGGGCTGATTGGCTGGTGGATGATCCACGTGACCATGCAAGGTGCCCTGGGCTTACACCTGCTCTCTTGATCGCGACGTTCTTTCTCCCGTAGATTAGCGAGGACATCCGCTTTCTTGACGTTCTTGTAGTACTCCCAGCGCCTCAGCTGCGCTTTCTATTGATTTCGCCTAACAACCTCATGTGAATTCAGGAACCGAGATCGAGAACCATCAAGTATACTTACGAAACATCCAGTCCATATTCCGATTTCAGTACGAGCAGAACATCGGCCAGTCTCTTGTTCTGCACGATGTAGAGATTGAATATGAGTCCCTGAAGTTTATCCATCTCTCAGAAGAATGCCTGACGGCATTAGTGAACCCAATGCGAAAGAAGTGCAAAGATCACAATCTCAGCATGTTCTGGCCAAGATAAGTGATGGTAATTCACGCTCTGACCAGCACGGGTGGCGCAGTTCTCGTATGAGCTGGTGTAACCACGTGGATTGAGTCACATGATATCCTATCGTAGCAGGCACTGCCCGGTGGGCAAGTGCACTTACCTCTGAGCTGAGAGCTCCTGTACATGAGCATCACAACACGACAACAGATAGCAATACAATCGTTGATCTGCAGCCTCCGACCGACACTGCTCACGCAGTTACAGCTGGAATGTGTGACTGCTTGAAGCCTTGGACGGCTCTGACCAATCCCTGGATGTTGACGAAGTCCTGCACACCGGAATCTTACGCACCCGAGAATCTGCAAGCGAACGTCAGAGTCTTCCTATTGGAAGGCACCATAAAAGTTGTTTAGTGCGTCCTAGCATGGTATAGCTCGCTGGGAGCATCAGCCCGTTATCACCATGTCATTGGCTGCTATCCGCCATGTTCGGTCCTATTTGCTGTTGCCAACAATCACCATACCTACTGAGAGACTGTAGCCTACCTATATTCGACCATCCAAGATGGTGAATAGATAAAAGGCAAATCGAGGAATGCTGCTCAGGACGATGTCTAAATGCTTCTCGCATGTCCTTCATCAAGTCTATGCCACAAGCATTCCATCATCTCTTTCGCAGCCGCGCTCCTATCTATTGTCTGTCCTGCACAACCTTTGTCCAACTCAAGTCTACGAACCCTTCAGATATCACACTTCACCATGCCTCTCGGCCTTTTGGATGCAGTCGGGGCTTTCCTTGCCCACGCAGCCCCAGTTGCAACCCATAGTGCAGCATCGCATGCTGGTGCCAGCACTATCGCCACCACGACCTCTTCAAGCTCAGTTGGAGCTGTACCTAGTACCGCCGTCGGGGCAGGAAGTGCGGCATACAAAGTTAGTAGGGCTAAGGAGAGAGAGGAGAGAAAGATTGAAACGGCACGGGCGTCGGGCAAGACGAGGGAGTTCAATCCATTTCGGAAGTAGTCACGCTCTGGCGCTTCTCAGGTATTTTGACCAGTATGACCTTTCTTGTGCATCGAGCTAACTTCCAAGCGCACAGAATTGAGTACCGAGGATATACTCAGCACTCTTTCATAATAAGACAAGTTCGTTATCAGTCGCTACAGATGGTGTCAGAAGTACTTGAGGCAGAATTAAACTAGTCACTCTACTCACTTGTAAAATCAGCCATCTTGATGTATGCACGCAGTGCATCTGCAAAGTCATAACACGAATGGAACAGGTTACACACGCGCCCGTCGTTCGTCTCGCAATCTCTTTATCCAGATCAGATTCCCGTTCAAAGCCCCTTTCTCTTGAGAAACATGCTTTCATACATTACACCTCACCTCTGGAGCTTAGCTGGCATCGCTTTAATGCCAAACACACAGTCCAGGAGGCAAGCCCATAAGATATACGTGAATAGTGATTTGTAAGAACATAAGGATTGCGAGGCGATCGATGTTCCGTGCAAGCCTCTGCATGGCGATAGCGCTGCCTCCTTGCGGTGACTGCTCTGCTTGCACTCGGCTTATTAGTATTAGTATGCATAATGTGTTTAGCACCTCCAGAAGCAGTATTTTGGGGACTTTCACTTTGAGAGGAGCTCATCGAACTTGGGCAAAGTTCCGAACGAGTGGCATATTCGCGCTCATCTGAGCACATTATCACAGCCGCGTCCATGATCAACACTGGCTCGATGATACAAGAGGCGTGCGTGATTGCTGTTGATTAGCCGCACCTTAAGTCTGCTTCCGCCGGTTTCTTCTTCGCATAGAAATGACCATGCTCGCCAGGCTTGAGTCTATTCCGACCTCGAATGTCCCGGAATCGGCATAATGTGGAGCAATATGCGACAGCTGGAAGAGATGAGTCGGCAAAGATCATTGGCGACCAGGCCGAGTTCAGGAGAGCTTGCTTGCTAACAAAGCAGATTGAGATGCGAGGCGCCATAAATATTCAACAACAATCCGTCTGGCCTCCTTCGCACCGTTGCTGCTCGTCCCAAGCTTCCAAGGTCCGGATTCCCGTTTGTGCAAATTTGACATCGGTATGTTCATGCAAGACAATCCTCATCCAAGTCGCGCCTCGCTTCTCATTGGCGGAGAAATGCCCGTCTCACGTCTGAAACAAGGCTGCACCCTGACCAAGTCAACCCGAACCCGGGAATCTTAGCATTCTAACTTTGCTTGTACAGTTCACCGACGCGCGCGAGTCGAAGCATGGAAAACATGTCATGATGTTGGCGAAGGGATGAAGTTGATGAGGCTTGATGGTGTGTTCAATGTTCCTGTAGGCCGTCATCTGGTGTGGAAAAATGGGCGAGGCTCGATCGCGCCTCCATACCGGTACCGGTACATCCGCCCAAAGCTCTGCATCCAATGGCGTATCAACAACAAAATCATCACCATCTTCACAGCAACATCACAACGAACGAGATCACGACTGACAAGGGTCTCACGCAATGCGGCGGTCTTGGCACTATCTGACAGAAACAACTACGCTCTTGGCAGCGTCAATGCCGCTGGAAACAACAGGCTGTCGGGATGCTCGTTACAAACGGTCCCTGCTAACCCGATCCTGTGACCAGGAATCGCACGATTGGCCGCTACGCGCGAGTCGATGGGAACACTGCAGCGTACGATGAGGACCAGGCAAAGGACAAGCCATCATGCGGTGGAGCCCTGTTTCCAAATTTCGTTTTGACGCCAAGCCTGCAGGCGCGGAACGCTTCTCGTCCCCTACAATATCGCTTGCACACCCGAATATGGTAATCTGCGAGATCGTTTCCCAGGAACCACGGCACTCGTGCTTCGTCTTGCGCGCGGCATGATCCAAAGGTCTGGGCTCAATTTTGACCAGGGCGTAGAATGAGTCGTAGGGCAAGGACGGTAGGTTTAAATACTTCGAGCAGTACCTCTGCTTCTGAACCATCGTTACACTTCGGTTCCATTCTTTCCACCTTACATTCGTTCTTTCCAAGTCCCTTCACTGTGTGAAGCAGGCAGACACTCTTTTCAACAACTCAACAATCGCTTCCATCGAACAACACCCCCTTTGCAGAACATCGTCATCTCCAAATCCAACAAAATGTACAAGACCATCACTTCCCTTTCCGCCATCGCGGCTCTTGCCGCCACTGCCGCTGCTCATGGCATCACTACCGGTGTGACTATCGATGGTGTCTTTACTGGAGGCTTCAAGCTTGACTATTACTACGCCAAGCAGAACAATGCTCCCATTCCCGAGCACATCGGCTGGTACGCCGAGAACCTCGACAACGGCTTCGTTGAGCCCAACTCTTTCGGTACCGCCGACATCATTTGCCACAAGAATGCCAGCCCAGAGGGTTCGTCCGACTCTCTTGCCAAGGTCGCTGCGGGCGGCACCATCGAGTTCCACTGGTCCACATGGCCCGAATCTCACATGGGTCCCGTCATCACCTACATTGCTCCTTACACTGGTGATATCGCCTCCGTCGACAAGACCACGCTCAAGTGGGCCAAGATCCAGGAAGATGGCTACGCCAACGGCGAATGGGCCGCCGTCAAGATGATCGGCCAGAACAACACATGGCCCGTTACCGTCCCCTCCACCCTTGCCGCCGGCAAGTACGTCTTCCGCCACGAGATCATCGCTCTGCACGGCGCTGGCTCTGCCAACGGCGCACAAAACTACCCGCAATGCTTGAACATCGAGGTCACTGGTTCCGGAACCGCTACCCCCGATGGTGTTGTCGGCACCAAGCTGTACACCGTCGATGAGGATGGTATCATCTTCAACCCCTACGCTGCTACCATCAACTACAACATCCCCGGCCCTGCGCTCTGGAACGGTGCTGGCTCTGGTAGCTCCCCGACTACTCCTACCACCCCTACCACTCCAACCAACGGCACTTCGAGCGCCGCACCGTCGGCTTCTGCGCCTGTTGCGTCCGCTACCCCTGATGCTGCACCCTCTGCCTCTGCCGTCGCTACACCCATTGCCTCGCCTGCCCCTTCGACAGGTGCTGGCTCTGACGATCTGCCCACCGAATTCACGCTCGAGACATTCATCGCATGGCTCGAGGACAAGGCTGCTGGAACATCTAGCAAGGCTCGGCGCCATGCGCGCTCTTTCTTCTAAGCGCTTCTTGCGAGTGTATGGGTGGTATGACATGATATGATGTTTTGCTCTCGAGGGGTTGTTCGTTGGATACGGATGACGAATTCGCTTCTTTGTGTAGATATCACACTTTTTTTTTTGTAGCATAGCGGTCTGGAATGAATCGATGTTGCGGCGGAAGCTGCCATTTTCAAAGTTTCTCGACGTAGATGTGTATTGTGATGACATGATTCGTCTGTTTGATGCTGAACATTCGGTACTTTATTGCACAGTGCTTTGGTTGCGATATACTACAGCCTATCGACGTTTTCCAATGGATTGTGCATGCTTGCTTGAATAACAATTGTTCAGGACGTCAACGTCAAGGTAACCGAAAGGAGGCATGTGTCACTAATCCTTGTATCATATTATGCAAGAGATACGATGCTTCACGGGAGCCATGATGTCTACAACTGGGTTTTCACGTCCAAACATCATACAGCTGCCAGTCTTCAACCTGCCTAGCCCTGTACACGCCCTTGGGAAGATCTGGACGCCTCGACCAGAGTTTTCCTCTCTGGACTTACTCTATGTGCATATGTATCGATTCTTTCATGGAGTTTCAAATTCTAACATCTATACGAGCTCAGGATACCATGCTTATCGAATCACTGATATAGTCTACCTGGGGGCGGAGTCGAGTGTTAAGGGAGGGGGGTCGCATCTGCCATCTTATCTAGACTGCTCGCAAATAATGCTGCTGCTGCTGGCCTACTCGCTTCAGCTCCTTCCGCCATCTCTAATGGTACACCATGCGTGAGACTTGGTGTGTCATCCAAAGCTTTCACTATATACCTAGTCTCGTGCGAGGTTGGATGGCGTCGCGATTGCAGCAGCAGCAGCGTGGGACCGCAGTGATCTGTCTGTGAACAGTCACCACCCACTGGATGCTCAAAGAGCTCGTATGATTGTTGCTGCTCTGCAACGCCGGTTCCTACGCTCGAGTTCTGCCCCCAAAGACATCGACCATTGTATGACGAGTGTACGATCGGGGTAGGAGTTCAGTACAATAGGATGCGGTGCGTTGGAAGGAGGCGGAGGTCGCGTATGCGAAGATTCGATTCGATGGCTCAGGGCTGGACCATTAGCTTCTTCATAATAATCAACGAGATCGAATTTGAATCTCATGGACCTTGGATGGGAAGATCGCAGGCTGCTATGCAGAACATTGACGTTCTTCAGACACAAGGTCATAGCGGCTAAATTCCCCACAATGCATCGCCCCCACGCACCCGATGCTAGCGGCGGCAGCATCAGAATTTCGACTCGCCACCAGCAAAATTCACGTGAGATAGCAAGACGTCAATCCACGAACGCATTGAGAAACGACAGACATCGGACAAGACTACTCATACGTCGAGATCGCGTCACAATCAACTAGCTAGGAACCGGGCCGCACAAGATGGGAAAACGAAAGCGCAACAACGCACCAGCGACGAGTGCAGTCAAGAAACACACCACAACGGGAATACCGAGTCCGCCACATGATACGTCTTCGGTCGAAGTATCGAATGTACATGCAGTCATCTCACCCGAAGAGATCGAAGTCACCGTCGAGACTCTGCAGACCCTCTCTGAGCACCCCGCATTGATCAAGTCGAAAGCATGCAAGGACCTTAGGACCGCTGTGTATGGGTTTCGGCAAGCATGTACGACAGGCTTGAACTCAGCTGGTGAGCCTCGAGTCACTACTTCAGATGAATGGCAGCTAATGGGAGACAGAGAGCAGCAATCTCACTGCCCGTATCTCCGCAGCGCTTACAGATGGCAAGTACACAGATGCGCTCATTCTCTTAGCAGAGATGCGCATCAGAAAAGAGACGCCGACTTTGGGTGCACTGTGTCGCTGGGTCCGAACGCTGGATGTCGTCTCTGGTCTGTCCATCCATGTCCAGGTCCCTAGCCACACCGTGGTTGGCCGCAACGCCCACAATGACGAACTCATCCAAGTGCTGGATGCCATCCTCAGAGTGACTGGACCGACTGACACCACCGTCAACGGCACCGCTCCCACCTCGGAATCCATCGCGCTGCAAGAGACGTGGAACCTCAGGCCTTCTGTCGAGCCGACACGGCAATTGCGGCGGAGCATTGAAGACAAGAGTATTTTTACAAGCTGTGCGCCAGATCTCAAGGAGCGCTTCAGAGTCATCAAGACCACTCCTGGTCCGCAGCGCAAGCCGCCAAACCTCCACCCCGCCATCCTGTACGCCTCACAAGACGACACAGTGTTGCTTGGCCAAGGCCCAAAGACAGGGTGCTTCAAGCACCCGATCGTACCTAACCTCCGCCTTATCAAGGACGTCCTGTCATCTGAAGAATGCACCGAAATCATCGCCGCCGGCGAGACCATCGAGTTCATTCCCGACGCACCTATACGTCCCCAAGGAGAAGACACGAGCGTCCTAGCACACAACTTCTACTGGATCGTCGATCAAGCATTCCACGACAAGCTCTGGGATCGCGTCAAGGCGTTCGTTCCCGAAGCTGTAGCAGGCAAGAAAGTGCGGGGCATCAACCGACGGTTCAGGGTGTATAGATATGTTCCTGGCGCTGAATATCGATGTCACATTGGTATGCCCACCTCTCTGTTCAATATAACGAATGTGAAGATGCTAACATAGACACAGACGGAGCCTGGCCTCCTTCCGGCATCGACTCAGCCACAGACGCCTACCAATACGACTCCTCACCCACTAACGCGCGCCAATCCTCCCTCTTCACTTTCCTGATCTATCTCAACGACGACTTTAAAGGCGGCGAAACGACCTTCTTCATCCCCAGCGTGCGCGAAGGCGTCATCAACGCGTACCCCGTGAAACCCACCATGGGCAGTGTAGCCGTCTTCCCGCACGGCGAGGCTGCTGGCGCATTATTGCATGAAGGTACAGGTGTAGTAGAGGGCGCAAAGTATGTCATTAGGACGGATGTTGAGTACGACGTCGATCCCTCTTCGTAGCTAGGTAGTCCCCAGATCAAACCCAAGCTGTGCCCAAGTCCAAGTCATCTTCAAGAAGTAAGCGCACTATTTCACTATTAGCTCTCATTCCTCTTCAAATATTCATCAAACATACAACGCCCCGTCCATATACCACCCATGGAGTCCCTTCTCCTTCCTGCGCCAATGCCTCATCGCCTTCTTGTTCCGGCCAATCTCACGCTGCAGCTTGACCACCTCCCTCACCACCACCCTCAACATCTTCAACTTGCACACGCGCAAAAACGCCAAGTTCTCTTCGAGGCTTTGGTGCGCCCAGAACTGGTGAATATCGCACTGTTTGAGCAGCGCGAGGCGGTGCACAGCGAGGAAGTAGCTTTTGAAGGCGTTGCGGGCCTGCATGCAGGCGAAGTCGGCTTGGAGTCTGATGATGGTGAGGGCGTCCATTTTATGTGTATTTGTGTGTTGTGTGTGGGTGATTTGGAGACGGCTTGTGAGTTGTCTGCTGGTGTTGTGGTGAAAGGTATAGTGGAGCTAAATCTGCTCTACGTAGCGACTTTTCACCGCATAGGGTGAGCAAACGGTGAAGGGAACGTGCTAGGCAACAGAAGACACAACAGTGGATGCAGGACATATGTTCATGATGTATATACGGGTATCAAGCGATTGTACATCTCCCTCCAGCTTATTCCTCCAACCAATCTGCAGCCCCGTCAATAGCCTTACTCACAAGCTTAACCCATTTCTCCACAGTCGTATTATTCTTCTCATCAAGTCCCTCCACAATACCAGGGAACGTGGCGCCCGCGTATCCTGTCCATTTTCCAGGCGCAAAGACTACGTGTTTGAACCATGGGCGCCCATCCAGACCTTCAGGATATAAGAATTTTCGATCCAGGTACTTGTATTTCGTGTTGATGGCGCGAATGGCGAGGTATAACTTGACCTTCTCCCAAGGTTTCCACCAGGGGATGTCGTTGTTGTAGTAGTCATAGAGCAGCTGGGCGGCTGTGGCGTCATGGACGGTAGCGGCGAAGCGGAAATGCGCAGCTGCGCGATCAAGGGCGCCGAACGTTTCGTCGTCCTGGTGTTTGTGGCCAGCGTCTTTCGCCTTGGCTTTGATGCTTGCGATGTACTTCTCCAGACCAATACCATACTCGGTGGCATTTAGTTGTAGGACTGGGGTTTCCACCAATCTGGCTGCGACAAGTGCCCATACTTTTGCGATTGTGGCGTGGTATTCGAAACTTGGATCGCCGAAACGTTCGATCCAGTCGAAAGAATCGTAGTTGCTGTGATAGTGGTAGATGGCGGACTTTGAATCAAAGCCAAAGCCCATGTCAATGGAGGGAATGCCGGCAAAGTCCTGGAAGGCAGTGAAGTCACTGCCAGAGCCCATTGTTGCAACGCGCTTGTCCCATACATCGTATACTGATGAGCCGTGGCTGGTCTGGTTGGGCGAAGACACGAGCTTCACTGGGTGATGTCAGCTTCAGCTTGCCAAAAGGGATGTACTTGGCTTACGCGTCTCTTCGACAACCTGGCTGAGCAGCGGTGCAGCGGACAACTTGTAGCTTGGTCCATTCGCGCCTACATCGACATTCAGGTATGCGACGGCTGAGCCTGAAAGCCAAGGAAGGTACTCCTCCACCCACTCTGTGCTACCCACTAGGCCGTACTCTTCGCCATCCCAGCTGGCGAAGACAATGGTGCGCAGCGGCTTCCACCCAGTCTGTAGCGCTAGGCCGAAGCTCCTGATGACCTCGTTGAACGCAGCAGATCCACTATTTGGATCTCCTGCACCGCCCGCAATCCATGCATCGCGGTGGTTCCCCAGCACAATGACTTCGTCTGGTATCGACCCATTGATCACGCCGATAACGTTCCACAGCGGTGTTGTAACATACTCTTGCTCGTTGACTAGGTTCAGGACCACGTCATCGGGCGAGGGGCCAATGTTGTACTTGACGCCTTTGTAGTCCAGTCCACCTCCTTGCCAGTAGTTGTTGAACGAGGAAGCTTTCGGGCCATGGCCATTGAGCGCGCGGAGAAGAGGAAGCGCATCGAGGTAGGAGATCGGGATTGAGGGAATGTGAGGCATGGCGTGGTCGACTGGCTGGCGAGGGACGCCGGGCTTGGACGGATAGCCTGGAGTGGTGGGATCTCCCGGCGCAAAACCTGCAACCCATCAGTACATCGTCAAAATTCGAACCATTATGCGCATACTCAAGAACTGCACGCTTCCTCGTTGCACGCTGCTTGGCTGCCTCGCAGGTCCTTCAGGGTAGGTCGCGACGCCGTTCTTCTCTGTGAGCTCGCCATCGTCCCCAGGATCTGAGTAGATAACGACACCAACCATGCCCAATTCTTGCGCGCGCTTGACCTTCAGTCCGCGAAAGACGCCCCCGTACTTCGCCACAGCAATCTTGCCAGCAAGATCCACCTTTGCTGCCTGCAGCTCCGAGAAGTCCTTGTATGTGCCGTAGTTGACGAAGACGTACGGGGCCGTGACATTTCCTGATGCACTGTAGCCATGGAAGGTTGGTACTCTGTCGGCGAGCTGGCTCGATTTGTCCTCTTCAAGGACGTCCTCCTCCAGGCGCGCCTCGTATTTGACCTCCCATTGACCTTCCGAAGCGTCCATTGTCGCGTGCGCGCTCTCATCCTTCTTACCCTTCATCAAAAGTGCCAGCCGGTGGCCTTTCGGGTAGTTGATGAAGACATCGTAGTCCACGATCAAGCTGTTTGTGATCCCAAACTCCTGCCATTTCTCCTTGGTCCAAAGCGCCTGGCTGAGGTTTTTGCCCGCCAGATGCGGCCCACTCGTGTAGTACCTGCTCCATTCTCGCGCCTGCTCTGCATCTGGCGTGTTCAGAAGGATACTCTGAAGTTCTTCGTACTCCAATGCTGTCTTGCCCAGCCATCCACTGGGTATTTGTGCCGTCGAGAGTAGCGAATGCTTCGATTTCGGCGCAGTTTCACGATCGTCATCGAAAGGTCCAAGACTGAAGAGTACAATCGCTGCTAAACCTCCGATGAGGACAATACTCGAGAGGATGGTCGTGCACACGAAGCGCAATCGATGGTGCGGATATCGGTCGCGGTGGGGCCGAATGTCTACGCGCTGAATGAGGGGCGTTCGTTCATCGGCCATGGTGCCTGTAGGCTTCTCATTGCCCGCGAAAAGCTGCATGGGCGTCCAATAATCAAAATGCAGCACTTTTTACGTTGCTGGAGCAAGAGCGTTGAAGCTGGCAAGCTTCCAACGGGCACAAGACGGAGCTTGGGTGCGTAGCGTCATCGCCCGCACCTGCATCGCGAATACGAGCGACCACTTGGCAAATCTCGCGTGGAGAACCCTGCGCCATCCCACGCGAACCACGGAACGTCAAGCTCCTGACAATGAACTCTATCTCGACGTTCAGAATTGGTTTCAACCATATTTCAGACCTAGCTATCTGCACTCTTTTCTCGAACGCCTGTTGGCGCGCTCACACACCATTTCTTCCCAACCGTTTCAATACACCTTCTCCGTCGCGAGAGCACATTCCTTGCCTACCAACAGTTCCGTATCGATTTCATACCTGCCTGACTGTACTGAGCGAGAATATCAACCACTGTTGCCATCATATACACAATGTGTGAAAGAACCCATCTCTTCTTTTGACCCTCAACCTCATTGTCACACCCTATCCTGGTGGACTTCAGCATCCTCAGGCTTGAGCGTCAGATGCTCTGGGCTACTGTACCATGCAACGCCGGGTCTGGATATGCTGTAATGTGAACAATGGACAAAATACTGCTGTCAGGACGATGGCTAAAAGCTTAGGGAGGTGAGAGGATCTTCATTCTTGTGTATACACTTTTGTTGCTACAGCCGTGTTGAGCCCGCCGCTCGATCTTCTCATCCTTCTCCTTCTCTCTTCATGGGCGAGGGCCCAGGGGCGGCAAGCAACTACCACCCTGGCTGGATGTCGGTACCTAAGATGATGTTAGTGAACCATTCCTTCATGGAATATGGGTTCAGGTGCAAGGGTGAAATGGCCAAAACATATAAGTCAGATGTGCTTCATTGAAGCACAAGAACGTGATAAAGGAAGAATGGTTCACTTACGACTCGCCTCACGAAGGAGTTCCGCCTGGTACGCCAGCGCGAACAGGGCACGATACGCGAGTACACCGCGCTCGACCCATACGAACATGGCTTCGTCGTCGGGGTTCGTCGCCCCCGCAAACACGTACGCCCGCCGGTCTTCACCCATCTGCGCGAGCTAGTGTTTTCAGATTAGTCACGATTCAAAGTGGACGTTGATGGAGAACTTACACAGAGATTCAACTCGTGGATCACGAGGAGGATCTCGATGCTGGGGGTGGGGATCTTGTACGAATTTTGATGGTGAATTCGTATCTGCTGACAATCCATTAGCATCCAATCTTACAGTCTTAAGCAGCGAGTCTTCGACAGCACGAACAAGCTGAAATGGACCAATACGTACGTGGTGGAGAGTGTGTTGTTGCTGCGGAACCTCTTCAACGCGCGGAGCAGTTTTGGCTTCCCCAGGCCACCGCCAAGCTGGACACCCTCCTCACCTTCACCATTCTACTCTGCGTCATATGAGCACGTTGAGCTAAGGCAACTGCAAGCTCATCGTGTCCAGTGGTCCATTTGAGTCAAACTAGCATGACACTGTGACGGTGGTTCGAAGCAAATGTCGAAACAGGCATTGTGAGAGCATCAAAGGACATGATTAGCTTCGAGACCATGTGAAGTCCAGCACCACACTTCGAGCACTGTGTACATGCCGGACGAAGGTATATAGTCCACGCCGCTGAGGTCACTGCAATCAGACCAGACACACACACACTTGTATCAATCTCAGGAGATCCGCTGCATCTAAATTTTAGCAGTCAAAACACACAAGAAGATCCTTATTCTACGCACTCGATATGTCCGCCATGTTCAACATCCGCGACTTCCACAATGAAGTCTTGGACAACATCTCTGGACAGGATGACATAATGAATGCCAAAATCATGATCCCACAAGGCCATCTGGTTACGCTGTTCCAGATCGCTGTCTACCTTGCCGAAGATCTCATCGCAGATCACGACTGCGACTCATCAAAAGGCATCAATTTTGGCAACCTAGCAGGCGAGCCGCTCGTCAACAACGCTTTCTATAGCCGCATCGCTAATCAACTAGCCCCAGTGACAACGTCCTCTCCACTCCAGCTCAAGGAGGATGTCATACAGATCATCGACGACTTGATGGTCAAGTACTGCTCAGAGAAGTGGAACGTCCAGCTCGAGAAGATCGATGACCGATTTGAAGTCTCTCATGGCGGCGAAATAGTCCTCGTGGATGCGTACAAGGTCATGGAAAATTGGACTGTGGTTGTCGACAACCTAGTTGCGTTGTTCGCTTGCGCACGCAATGAGCGAGGGCAGTGTATTCTGAAGGAGTATCTCAGCTCATTTGCGCAGCGTTGAGTATCTCTGGCAGAGGTGCAGGTAAGTACAGGTAGGTTTGATAACGTACTTGATAAGCGAGCTGATCAGACAAGCGAGCTGATCACTCTGCCAAGACCCCACCAAAATCTACTGTCCTACACAGTATGAACGCGATAACTCAACAACAGAACAACCTGCTAGCTTCAAAGGAGGCTCGATTACAGCTTGCGCTTCTAGTTATCAAACAAGACGCAAATCTCTCTGAACGACGCGCTGCTGCAATCTACAACGTCCCTCAAAGTACACTTAGTATGCGACACGCTGGAGTCGCATTTCAACGCGATTGCACGCCCAACTCAATCAGTCTCCGTTCAACTGAGGAGGAGGTGATTGTGCAGCATATACTTGACCTTGACGCACGAGGATATCCGCCCCAGCTTGACGCTGTGAAGGATATGGCTGATCTAAATTACTGCGCAAGGAATGTGGCCAACGGTGAGTGGGCGTCCGCTGAGCTAGAAACTTTGTCAAACATTGCAATGAGCTGCAAGTCAAGTTCAATCGTAAGTACGACTACAAGAGAGCTCTCTGCGAGGATCCTGAAGCTGTATGAGGCTGGTTCAAGCTTGTAGAGAACACAAAAGCTAAGCACGGTATCCTTGATAAAAATACCTACAACTTTGATAAGTCTGGCTTTATGATAGGCGTGATTACGACTGGAGCAGTAGTCGCAGGCTCTGAGCGTCAAGGAGGGCCGAAGATGGTACAGCAGGGTAATCGAGAGTGGATCACGGTGATCCAGGTAACAACGCGACTGGGTGGGCAATCCCACCCTTTGTCATTTTCCAGGGCAAGAACCACTTTTCCGCCTGGTACCAGGAGCACAATCTACCTGGCGGTTGGGTTATTGCAGTATTTGAGAACGGCTGGACGACAAATGCGCTTGGTCTAGAGTGGTTGAAAGCACTTTGACACTCATACGAAAACACGTACTGTAGGCACAGTACGTTTGCTTATTATCGATGGCCACGAGAGCCATGACTCGCTTGATTCCAGCAGTACTGCAAGGAGAACAAGATTATTGCTGCTTCGCAGCAATAATAGCCCATCCCGTTGTGTCCTACCATCTGGTGTGGTTTAGAGCAGTCGCGCTGATTGGTCCGCAAGGCTCACTTTTGATTGGCTGGAAAAGTGTATGCATTACGTGACACATACATCAGGGGATAATCAAAACTTTTGCCGACTGCCAAGGGTCACCACTAACACCAATACTAGTATGATCAACACCACCACAACGCTCGCCGCCGGCGCCTCTGGCGGACCGCAGGAGGCAAAGGGGGTGTCCAGGGGGTCTCCCTCTGGGTGTAAGTTGTACATCCTCCTCACAAATTTGTCAAGATTGTGGACTCTAACGAGCTTCAAGGTCCGACGTCACACATCGCGAGATCACAAACAGCACGCGAAACGACGCATCGCAATAGTGACGGAAATGGCGACGGCAATAGTGACAGTAATAGCGTCGGCAAGGGAAATAGAGATAGTGGTACTATGGAGCAGTGAGGAGAAGATTGGATCATGTCGTGAAGTTATAATAGTGTGAGCGGACTCCCGCTCGTCAAGGCGCTGCCTTAACAATGAGAAATAACATCAATAGCTCGAACAACTTACAGGGCTATCAATTGCTGCTTCGCAGCTCTCTATTCAGAAACGTTTACGATCTGACAGACTTTTATCACTCTCTGTATGCCTCCTCATTCGTCGCACCTCCTGCAGCCTCTTGATGTATGCTGTTTCTCGCCATTGAAGAAGGCGTATAGGCGCCAAGCCAAGAACCTGATGCGCAACAAGATTAACCACATCACCAAACTTGAGTTCTTGCCCTGCTTTATTGCTGCTTTCAAGGACTCAATTACTGAAAGCGATATCCAGGGAGGCTTTTAGGGTGCTAGCTTGGTTCCACTTGACCCAGAGGCAGTGATATCGAAGATGGACGTCTGCCTTTGTACGCCTACTGTTGACGACGCTCCTTGGGAGTCAAAGACCTCTGTCAGATGTGAGAGGACAGAGCAGACATGAAGGGAGTAGAAGGTTGTTGTATTGAGAGAGCTACAGAGCGCGATTATATACACAACCACAATGAGTAAGCAAGTGACTAAGAGTCACGTGAGAGATGCAGTTCACATGTACCTTGTGAACTGAGGTGCCAGTCTGACAACCTCAAGCAATACCCTAGAATTTGGATCGCAATCAAAGCTGATTCGAGAGAGGATTTAGAGGCATGCAGATAGCTCGCCTACTTCAATCGTTAACTCTCTTGATCAGCTTACCAAAGGCGCTGAGATAATAGCGCATTCCTTGGTGTTGATGCGCAACCAAGTCAAGGAGCTCCAAGCAGACTTTCCAACAAGCAAGTAAAGCAAGTACCTGCTCTCAACTTGACTTGCTTGGTTTGGACTAAGGCGTTACTTGACTTGCTTAGGAGCAATTTCGTGCTTAGTTGACTTGCTTGGATTACTTGCAAGTACTTGGTTTACTTAGTACTACTAAGAGACTATTTTACACACAGATACAATAGCTAAGTGTCCCAGTCTAGTATATTGTAATCCCTCAAAATCTGCTCATCTGAAAGCTTAGCCTTGCTAGATTCCCACGGTTTGTAGCCAGCTCGCACCCATGATCTCACCAATTGGAGAGCTGAAAGTAGCTCACTGCCAAG